>JASDQU010102902.1:83520-104014 GCA_032191745.1 Picea mariana | reverse complement strand
TCCTAGGAGATTGAATCAAGTTACAGACACCCTAGCTAATCATGTATTAGATTGGCATATTGCACACATGTAAAGAAAAATACACACACACACATGTAAATACATTTGTAAAGTAGATGTATTCCATAAACACATAAAAAGACATGAAAATCCATATATAATATCAAAAACATCATAGTACATAGATGGGCACAAGCACCTCAAAAATACAACCAATAACGATTCATAAGGCTTAGGCCCTCAAAAAGTATACAAGTAGTGCCCTCGGCACATGAAAAGTCCATCCTAACTAAGGATGGGGCCTGTGGGCCCTGTTTTAATGATCAACGGCGTTTTCAAAACGCCAAAAAAGCCAGGCCCACGTCCATGGCTCCCCCACTACGTGATGCTGCATAGATGGTAGCAGATCCTCAATCTCTGCCATGGGGACTGTGCAAGTGAGCGAGGTAAAATTTCACTCCACTCGTCTCAAAAATCTCTCAGCCTCACTGGCTAGAAGCTCTCCTACTGTTGTTGGCCCCCTGCGGCAGCGGGTTTGGCCTCTGGTCGAGGACATCGCATGTTCCTCGCATAGTCTGTTGGTCGCACTGGCCCCACATCTGCACATAACAGACACATATATGTCAAATGCTCTGGTATATAAAAAAATGATATATATAAAAACAACAAAAAAGAAAGCTTACCCACCTCTCCTCGCTCCTTGACAGGAGGTACCGGTATCTCAGGATCTCTTGAGAAGTCAATCCTCAGCATAGGGGTAATCCTCTATGATTGGGATCTGTCACGACAACCAAGAAAAAAAGTTGTCATCAAAGGCCTCAATGGTCCTTCCCCCCCTGTCGCGGCAGTAGCACCATCCATCTGCATAATGCGGGAAGAGAGGCCTGGTGCCCTCGTACCACCTCTCGAGGGCTAAAACTGGGCACTCTTTCAAAGAGGAAAGAGCAAAGAATCATTCCAAACCCGAAGTTCCTCTGATTCTGAAACCGGCAATCTATTAGCTGCCTCTTCATACAATCCAGTACTGTGGTGCTCCAGTAAAAAATTTGTGCATTTAAGCACTAAACTACACAATTCATTTGTGCACGAGAAGGCTGATGCAAATTCGTAGACCCAGTAATCCGATCGATAAGCAACACTATCGCTTGCAGTGATAAGTCTGAGATCTTGCTTATCGGTACTTGTGAGCTCGTTCTGTCTGTACCCGCCTCACAATGGAGTCCAATCAACTCCGATATGTTGTGAGGCCCGGAGGGAAAAGTACAAAAATTCACTGGTTCCCCTCTCCTAGAGAGGCCAGTCAGAAAATATATATCCTCTGTCATTGGAACCAGTGACTGCCCCTCTAGCATAAAGGCCTCTGCGTCGGGATGCCAATAATCAACCAAGGCATTCAATAGCCTAGGTTGTGCTCGCATGAAAGGACATAGAAAAACTTTTAACAACCCACATTGCATTAATGTAGCAACAACATTAGGGTCCTCCCCAACCAACGCACTAATATCCTCATGCTCTCTTTCCCTCCAATGAACATACATCCTGCAAAAAACCCAGTTCAGGAGGGTTAACTCTTGTTTTTTTTAATTTTTTACATTAAATGAAGGGTCCACGTGGGATATAATGCTGACAGTCACGTGTACACGCGTGCAGTTTTTCCTCTGCCCGCGTGGACTTAGGGTCGACCTTTTAAAAGGTTGACGCCCCTCCAAAAAATGAATTTAAATGCATAAAGAAATAATTAAATTGCAAGAGGGGTAGTAATTACTTACTTGATCCAATCGGAAGCTCATTCTGTCCACTGAATCACCCAGAATCAACTCTCTTAATGAAGGGGTATTTTTGGCTCCACAGTCAATTTCTCAGTTAACAATGGTGATAATGAGTTGCCAGCTTCTATTTATAGACTTTTTGGCCTCTTATTTTCATTTTTAGACCCTTTTGTCATTTTTTCTAAACTAAAAATCATTTAGCATGGTTCAAGAGTTTTCTTTGGATTGTCACGAGAAGTGTTACTTTGGGCATTTGGAAACTTTTTGGAGATTTGGGTCATTTTGAAGGTCTTTTGGTAAAAAGTCATTTTTTTTACTCATTGCATTTAAGTTAGGATTCCACCTCTACTTTCTGCATCTTGTTGTCTTTTCCACTTTGCCATAGGATCGATCCCACCGAATTGCGACACGAAACCATCATTGTTGCTTTAGAAGTGTCGTAATTTAGTGGTAGAGCCTATCCTAACATGGATGCCCTAGGTAGATCCTAGTTGCATTTTGGTGTCCTTGTTGTCACTAAACGACTATGGGCCTGGGAGTCCTTACTAGCTTTTCCTCATTACGAGTTTGATCCTCATTTTCATAATTACGTATCACTCTTGATCTCACCCTGGGGACTCCCAAAACTTAACAGGTCTTCTTTTAAGCTCTTTTAAGACCCTCTAAATGTGAAAATATTGTCAAGAGATCTTTTTGACCTTCACGCTCGCTAAACTGAAATTTGAAGTCACGTCTGTCCGGCGGTAGTTTACCCCTTTTTCGGTCTGGATGGTTAACTGTACGATCAAAGGTATACTCTAGAAGCCTTGGTTCTCTAGAAGAGTACTCTCAAGTATAATTTTAACCCTTTTTCGGGCCTGAGGGACTAAATTTACGAAAAAGGAACCCCCACGGAGTCCATAGTTAATCTCTTTTCAGACTCCCTAAAATTGAAAAGATCGTCAAGTGACCTTATTCTTTCACACTCGTTAAAATGGTCCAAGAGAACATTCCTGACGGAGTCCATAGTTAATCTTTTTTCAGACTCCTTAAAAATGAAGAAATTGTTGAGTGATCTTGTCTTTATCACACTCATTAAAATGGTTTTGAATAGACATATTTTTGGTGCTAATTTACCCCTTTTTCAAATCGACTAGACTACTTTCAAAAAAGGTACCACAGTAGAGTCTCCTTTTACGTTTTTTCAGACTCTCTAAACATGAAAAATGATCAAGCTTACCTTCTTTGGGCTCTTCAAAAGTACATCGAAGGATGTTACCATTGTGTGTTTTGTTAACCGTGTTTGCATACTTGCGTCTTTGGCCTAATGTCGTCTCCATGTTGCTCTCAACTGAACCATCTAAAGCATACCTTATACGCAAGCCCTGTAGCACTTTGCCTTTGCGTCTTGACACCTTTGGCCCCAGGAGGGATTTTTTTGAATGTCCTTGCTCTGAACATCAGTCTCGTCCTTGCACCTAGAACTAGTATGTTTGCAACACTCGTTCCTCCTTTGTAATGTAGCATTCTTTTATTCTTTTTCAAGCTTTCCAAAATTATTGAAAAAGACAAAAAAAAAAATCAAATATACCCCAAAAAGAGGAAGGGAAAAGTATTTTCTTTTTATTGGAAGCACAATGAGTCACCCTTGGACAAATCACATCCTTTCGTTTGTTCTTCAATATCTGGGAGTTAATATGACCTTAGGAAGTTGTTCTCGCTACATAGAGTTGTGTCCTCCTCCATTTGGTTATTCTTCCAAACATACTGAGAGTTTGTGTTGCCTCCTGCATCATGAACTTATGTCAATGCCATGCTTCCTGAGTCTCATCATTTGTCGTGCTGTTTTTCAAGGGAAGTTTTTACCAAACCTGAGTCGGCCCATCTGCAGCTTGTCTCTTTCCCTCATGCCCAGCCATCCCGAAATTCCAATCCAGTCTTTGTTCGAAATTAATGAAGCCTTCAGTCTGATCATCAAGATCCTCTAGTCTATGCTCGACGAGCCGTCAAAGACCTCTAGGTAGTGAATTCGTACACTCCTATTACACTCCTACCCAAGTTTTGAAGATTTTGAAGTTGTTGCTCAAGCTCTAAAGACCTCATCTCCATCCATCAGGCGTTATCAGCTTCTAGAAGATGGATACTATACATGTATATCTTTTTTGATTTCAAGATGTAGCTCTGTTGTGTATTGCTTGCGAATACACTTTATATAGTTATATGACATGGATCTACAGTGTATTTGATTGGTAGCCATGATTTTATTTCATCTCGGGCATGGGTATGCCCGCTTCGATGAGACAATTGTTATTTTCCAGATGGCACCTCCCAATTTATGGTCTCTGGGTTGACTTGTTTGGAATGTTGGTGAAGATTATAATGTATTTCGACCATCAAATTCTGTTCTGACCTCACACATTAGGGGGCACCTGTTATAACCCTAGTTTGCAACAGACATGTTTACCTGGCATCAGGCCATCTCAGATTCCTTCTTTGCCAAAACACTACTGAACAACTCTTCTTAAAAATACCTTTTTTAAAAGGCCAACGCGCCCTACTCCACTACTGCACACGTGTACACGCTAGCTGCCTCACTACAGCCCATGTGTACCTACAAAAGCACGAAAAAAGGAAAGTTGTTAATGGAACACACAGCTTTGGGTAAGTTAACTAAATCTTTCAGCCATGCATGGCCAGTCATTCGACCAAATACCTAGCTCCTTCTAGCCTATAAAAGAAAGGGTAAGGGTCCCATTTAAAAGGAGGAAAATCATAGTAAATAAACTATACCCGATTGAGCATTCCCCTTGTCCCAACCTTTATCCATCCTTGTGCAAAGAGAAGTATAGAGCAAAGCAGTTGGAGGATAGTTGAAGAGGAGCCCAAGACCAGTTTTGAGGAGCAGTGTTGACCACATATTGTAAGTTTACTCTTGTGAAGATTAATACAAAAAGGAATACTTCTCTCGTCCCGCCATATCATGTGTTCAAGTTGAATATTTATTTTAAGATATTGTCACAACTAACCCAGCAATTAGTATATGAAATGCATGTTTGCATATTTTTGTTTGTTCATGTGTGAATGCAAGTCAACTTTGGGAGGAGGCTTGTAATCAAAGAGCGAGTGAAAGCAAAGGGATCAACATCAAACGAAGGACTTAAGGTAGAGTTACTAAATCTTGTTTACACCTTTGTATTGCATGAATGTGGGGTTTTGTGTTGGGAGAATAGGAAAGAGTAGAAGCCTTTGAAATGGTCATTTTCTAGATGCATGATTAGAGCCCTTAAATGCTAAGTCCGTAGGAGGGATTCCCACCCACAACACTTACCCATCACTTTCAAAATGACATCTGTGGGTGGTGCAAGTGGTGTTGGTGGTGCTTCATCATCCCAACCTTCAGCCTCATCGGTAATTGGTAGTCTATATAGTCATCAATCTCATATCCAATCTTCTACTAACCCTACTAAAGTTATAAAGAAATACAAACTTTTTCAGTTTGAGGAAGATGCTACAACCACCCCATGTCATGTATCTTCTCCCCTGAATCTAGCACCTGATACTCGTTTGTTACCCAAAATTAAAGAGCATCTTCCTAAGTTCTCGGGGAATAATGTTGTTTCTACAAATTAACACCTAGTGGCATTTTCTAATGCTTGTCATAATATCAGGGCTAATGATAATGATACAGGCATGTGCTTATTTGTCCACTCTTTTGAAGGAAAAGCGACAACTGATTTTTTTTATCTCCCTCCAAAAATCATTTCCACTTGGGAAGAGTTGGTTTATTGGTTCAATTCCACTTATGGACAATCCAAGAGCCCAATCGAACATTTAAGGGAATATAAAAATATTTCTTACAAAGATGGTGAGACAATTAAATCCTGTAACCTTCGCTTCACCAAATTATACAATCAAATCTCTGAACTAATCCGCTCCCAAAATCAAGCCGCTTTCATGCATTATTATAATTCTCTTCCCTCTCCTTATCATCATAGGCTCAAATAAAAGGCTATTGACAATATTGGCTCTGCTCTCCACACTTTCTTGGAGTACAAAGAGAAACTTGAAAGAACATGTCTCCCTAAAGGAGACTCGGTCAAGCAAAAAGATATGTCTGCCCTCCTACAACTTGTGCAAGATATGAACAATTGAATGATAGCCTATGAAAGAAAGTGGAATGTTCCCTCATTTACTCCTAGGGCATCTTCTTCTTCCTCGACACCTTTTAGGAATACAAATGAGAACACTTTTTATCCCAAAGTCATGATTTTCCTCACAGAAGTTACACCNTCCCTCATTTACTCCTAGGGCATCTTCTTCTTCCTCGACACCTTTTAGGAATACAAATGAGAACACTTTTTATCCCAAAGTCATTATGTCTCGCAGTTGGTGTAACTTCTGTGAGGAAAATCATGAAGAAAGTAATTGTGAAGTTAAGAAGAATGTCAGAGATAAAATCTTTGGCAAGAATCCCAAAACCACTATCATTGTTCTAGATTGGGAAGAACCGAAAGACGTTATGATGATAAACACTAGGAACAAATCTTATGCTTCTAAAGGGAAATACAATCCTCCTCGTACTTCTTCCACTCTAGCCTCATATTCACAAGGTACTAATGTACAAACTGTCAAAATTCCTGAAATTAAAGAAGTTTCTTCCCCTCTTCTTTCTTCCAAGTATAACATCCTTAACCAGTTGGCTAATATCAAGGTCGATGCTACTCTTTTGGACATGGTTGTCATCCCTGAACAACAAAAGAATCTCAAGAATTTTTTTGAAGGAAAATCTTCTACCATAGCTAACCTTTTTGAAGAGGAAAAAGAAGAGGATCCCACTGTAAATAAGATAGGTGTAAATAATTTGAGACACCCTATAAAGAACCCTCCTTTTTTTATTTCTGTAAAAAATATGGATAAGAGAGCCCATTGTTGCCTAATCGATGGCAGTTTGGGTCCAAGCATAATGTCAAAAATCATCATGGAAGAGCTAGGCTTATCATGTACTAACAAAAATTCTAGAAGCATGCTCTTCTATAATAGTTTATATCAATCAACTATAGTTGAAATCAAAGACATAACTTTAGTTCTGTGTGCACATCCATAAATAAGGAAAACCCTCAACATCCAAGTAATTGACATGCCAGTAAGAAAGAATGATATTATCTTAGGAAGAGACTGGCAATCCCTAACAGGTGGATATCTTTTGCTTGATGGAACACACGTATCCGTTCCCCGGAATGGAAAGAATATTATACTCCTAATAGAAGGAAGAATTTCACCATACATATAGAGCATTCCTCAACCGAATCTAAACTATCTTGAGGAAGACTTAGGGGTGTACTCTATTTTTGTTGATGAGGGTGACACTACTTTGGAACAAATTGATTTGGAAGATGGTATGTGGCACATGCATTTCGATGGATCATGCTCGAACGAAGGTAACAGAGCTGGCATTATCTTATATTCACCTATAGGTAAAATTCACAATTTTCCTTATAGGTTAGAGTTCACTTGCACAAACAATGTCACTGAGTTTGAATACTTACTTCTAGGCATCGAAAATTCTTAACCTCGGTTGCAGCCACCTTACAATTTTTGGTGATTCTGAACTTGTTGTGAACCTTATGCGTAAAATCTATTCTTCTAGCAATAAGTTGATGAAATGCTATACCCAAGTTGTTTGGATGCTTATCTCGAACCTGTTATCATTTAACATCACTCATGTTAAGAGTGGACTTAATTCAATGGTTGATAGGTTAGTTGTATTTGTGACATCTCCTACTCGAAAACTTATACCTTGAAGGATTGATTGTACATTTAAATCTTTATATCATCCTCACATTTCTGATAATGTAGAATCATGGCAGGTTTTCCATAATGATGAAGGAATTTGTGCTTTCATACAAAATGACCCATTTAAGCCCAAGGAAATCATATCTATGGAAGACAACAAATTTCCAAAAGGATTGACTCCTCTCGAGAGTTCATTTTCATCGAGTAATGTAGGAAAAAATAGATACAAAAGGAAGAGGAGTCAAAAAGGAAAGTTGGTGATACCATTTCCTTGAAACTTGGGACATTTGAATCTCCAAAGATGGTTAAACTAGGTGCCCAATGTTCTGATGAAGAAAAGACAAAATTCAGAGAACTACTACGTGAATTTCAATATTTGTTTGCATGGTCATACGAGGATATTCATGATTTTGATCCTGCTCTCATACAACATGCCATTCCTATCAAGGGAGGGATAAATCCAGTTAGGAAAAAACAAAGACCCATTAACCCTGCACTAGAAGCTACTATTAGAAAGGAGTTGGAAAAACTTTTGAAGGCTGGTATAATCTTCCCAGTTAAATATTCCAAGTGGATTTCAAATTTAGTTCATGCTAGTAAGACAACTGGTCAGAGTCAATTATGCATTGATTTCCGTGCATTGAATAAAGCAAGTGTTAAAGATCATTTTCCTCTCCCTAATATGGAAATGATTTTGCAACAGATTGCAAAGTCACAAATGATGTCCTTACTTGATGGTTTTTCTGGATATAATCAAATCAAGGTAAAAAGTACTGATAGATACAAAACCACCTTTACTACACGCTAGGGCAAATTTTCTTATGAACGCATGCCTTTTGGCTTGTCTAATACAGGTGCCACTTTCCAAAGATCTATGCAAATAGATTTTGATGATCTGATCAGTACAATTATCCAAGTATATCTTGATGATTTGATTGTTTATTCGAAGAACGAATAGATCATTTTGGTCATCTTAGAAAAGGTCTTATGCGATGCAGAAAATTCAGCATTTCTTTAAATCCTTCTAAATCTATTTTTGGTTTCACCGAGGGTAAGCTCCTTGGACATATCATCTATGATTCAAGAATAAGCATAGATTCCGAAAGGATTATTAATATTCTGAAACTTCCTTCCCCCATTTCCAAAAAGGAGGTTCAATCCTTTATGGGAATTATCAACTTTGTCCGTTGGTTTGTTCCTGATTTCTCTTTAATGGTTAAACCAATACATAATATTCTAAACCAGAATCTCTCTTGTTCTTGGAAAAATGACATCGAAAAAACTTCCATTAGGATGAAGAGGGAAATCAGTTTCGCACCGGTTCTGGCGAAACCGAACTTTGAGAAAGATTTTATCATATACACTAATGCCACCGAGGAAGCAATTTATGCTATTCTCTTACAATGTGATGACCAAAATAATGAAAAACATGTAGCTTACATGATCCAAAGTTTATCAGATGATGAATTCAAGTACTCTTATATTGAGAAACATGTATTTTCTCTTGTTAAACCTRTAGAGAAATTTYGCCACTTTATTCTAGGAAAACATACGCAGGTAAAATTCCCTTTGCCTGCTGTCAAGTTTCTRCTTTCACAAACTTATCTTTCARGAAAACTTTCACATTGGCTTGTCAAGATTCAGGATCATGATTTGATGATCATGAATTCAAAAACAATCAAGGGACGAGACCTATCCCTTCACTTAGCTTAGGATCCTGAACCAGGTGAAGAAATTGACGATTAGGATAATCCTCTTTCAACACTTTTTATATTGAGAATCAAACCCTTTCTATTGTTGAACACCCTTGGTATAAAAATCTGGTGTATTACTTGCAATATCAGAAATTCCCATATAACTTAGATCCTCATCAGAAGAGGAGACTCTGCCTTGAGGAGATTTCTTGTTTAAAAGGTCTACCAATGGTATATTAATTCAATGTGTAAACAACAAGGAGGCAAAGAAATTACTACATGAAACTCATGGGTATTTAGATTCTTCCATTCACGTTGGTGGCCACTTTTCTGCTAAAGCTACTTCTTTTAAAACCATCAGAAATGGTTATTATTGGCCCTCAATTTTTCGATATTCTTATAAATTTGCAATATCTTGTGACAAATACCAAAAATTCGTTGGGAAATAGTGTCTTTCTGCCATTCCTTTACAACCTATTCTCCCGGATTTTCCTTTTTCTAAATGGGGCCTAGAATTTATTGGTCCTATTAATCCTCCATCTTTCGCAAGGAATGTTTTTATTTTGACAGCCACTAATTATTTCACTAAGTGGATTGAAGTTGTCCCTCTTAGACACTCATAGGATGATCAGGAAATTTCTTTCCTGGAAACTAATATCTTCTCCAGATTTGGCATTCCTTTAGAGATTATTACAGACAATGGCCCCTCTTTCATTTCTGCAAAATTGACTCAATTCCTAGTCAAATTGGGGGTCAAACATTTCACCTCATCCACTTATTACCCTCAAGGAAATGGGCAAGTCGAGTCTACTAACAAAAATATGGTTAGGATCATAAAGAGGATCATCAAAGATAAGCCTTGTCAATGGCACACCCTCCTCACTTACGCCCTTTGGGCAGATTTCACTACCACCAAGGTAAGCACAAGTTGCACCCCCTTTCATTTGGTTTATGGCCAAGAATCCATTCTGCCTACTAAGCTGGAACTCTCATCTATAAGGCTGATGCTACAGATTGAAGAATTAAATTCTTCCAATGTCCCTCAAAGGATAAATGCACTATTAGCCCTAGAAGAACAAAGAAATTTTTCCTTGGGAAATATAAAGAGAAGACAACAAATTGTAAAGAAGTACTTTAACAAACACATAAAAGATGCCAAATTTAAGGTGAATAAGAAAGTCTTACTTTCGGACTCATCCCATGCTGACAGAGAAAGACATTCGAAATTTCAGAAATTATGGCTAGGTCCTTTCAAAATTGCTTTTGTTCTAGGTACAAACTCTTATCTTTTAAAAGATTTGGAAGAGTGATTGTTTTATTATAGTACCAATCATTCCCACTTGAAGCATTATGTGGAACCATCTTGATTACTAAACGCCATATTGGAATCACTGTTGTACATAGATTTTTGTTTCGTTGTTTTATTTTTATTTGTTCAATTGACTTTTCTATTTTTGTTGTTTTATTTTTTGCTATTTTGTTTTGATGTTTATCAGGAATAAAGTTTTGATCAGTTTGCCACAACAATGCCATTCCGTAAATTTTGTTTATCAATAACAATAAAGTTTACACAATTGTCACGAAGTCCTCCTTTTAGACATCGTTGAAAATGCTTTTTGCTTTCAGTACCACTGTTAGATAGATGATTTGGTCTTCTTCCCTATTTTTTCCTATCCCTTTCTTCCCTCCATCCTAAGATTCAAAAGAGCATATCAGAAAATTTCTCCTTAAAAAATGAAGAAACATTGTTTATTGTGATTGATCGAATGTTATGCATGCAAGACCAAACCCCCTCATACGTACCACTTTTCATGAGTTATTCCCAAAATCATGTCTCATTATTTCCCTTAAACCATCTTTTTCCCCCTGTTGCATAATCATTCTGGTCAATAATTATTTGATCTATGTTCACCGATCTCCGAAACCGGACATTCTGAGTTCTTAATCTATTGGAAACAGATTTCCCTGTGGAGTAGCCAGTTTGTTGACGCCCAAAATTGCAACATAGGGTACCTGCTTGCAAATGGTTGCAACGCCTTATTATTTAATTATATTTAATAATATACTAATAGGTAGGACCCCTTGTGTGACTTGTGTGACTATGATGAAGAGAAGATACTTATGTTTTATGTGCTTATGAGTTGGTTGAGATATGAGATATACAGTTCTATTTGCTTTAAATCATTGTCAAAATAATTGATTACAGGATGTTATGGGCGAGGTGACTAAAGAGGAAATGATGTTGTCTTAATTATCTCTCACTAGTATTAATATGCTACATTTAATTCGACGAAGAATCTACACTCCAGTTTTAATTTATCTATGGTGTATGGTATGTGGAATGGTGGTTACTTTGATTTTGAAATGGCAAGGGGTGCGCGCATTGTTTAAGTTGGAAATCTAAATTTTGGACTTGCTATCCCTAGCAAGGTTTTGTTATATGTGTTACATGGGAATTTTGACAAGGGTTGGCGCAAGTGTAGGTTTGAACATTGGAAAACTATGGGGCATTCAGCTTGTATTTAATTAATTTGGATTTAATGGTTGATGAGTTGTATAGTTGACTTGCTCATACTGGCCATGAATGAGAGTGTAACTGTAGATACAACATGTAGTAAATGCATGTCTCTCTAACCTACCTCGAGCCCGCCACCCTAGCCATTTCTCATTTTCTCTTGTTGGTTGTTGTTGCTCCGTTTTGTTTGGCCGTGGAAGAAGTATACAATCTTGGTTGATTCTCCTTGGCAATTTTTACACACGGGTATGGGGTTTCTTGCTGCTCCATCCATGAATATTTCGCTCAGCTCTTTAATTAACTCAACAGTTGGCTCTTAAGTTTGCTCGTTGTATATGCATTTCCAAAGTTATGATATGTGGAAATTGTGACTGTGTATGGATTATTAGTGAAGTTTTGGTCTCTGTGGCATTTGTATGTGAAATTATTCACATTGGAAAACTATGCGGGTGCCTCTTACTGTATGTAGTTGTTCATGCTTTACCTATGAAAAGGGGTATTTTTGGGGAATTTCTTGGGCCTGCCTTACCTTTGGTTTTCTTTTTGTGATTCCTCTCTATCTAAAAAGAACATTATCATTGCTTGTTACCTATGGGTTTTTTGGAAACTTTGCCTATCATTTAATTGTTGGTTTTAGTGGCCATTATTCTCGTGCCCTTGTATCATCTCTGTAAATGTAAATATGGAAATTTATGGTGGTACTAAGTTGTTCGTGCTTTTATTTCTGGCCAAACCCTCAACTTGGTCAACTCGTCCTCATTTTCCACCTTACTGTTGATAGTCATGTATTGAACCCTATGTTTGGAAATTACTATGGAAGGTGGCCAAACCATAATTTAGTAAAGGAATTGTCTGTGCTCTTTTTAGTCATGGGATTGGTTGATTATTTGTTGTGCGAAGATGAAAACAATGTTAAGCCCACTCATTTGTTTGGTAATACAGTATGTCACAAGGAAATATTTGGGTTCAATAGCAGCATTGCAAAACTATTTTTAAATATACGACTTGTTGTATTATTGTTTCCATATGCAAGGAACACCTCTGTGTATGAGTTATATACACATTAAATGAGTCTTACAAACCAGAATGAAAGGGAAATTAGAAGCATGGTTATTTGAGGTTTCAGTTGAAGTATTGTTATATACAGGGAGCCCTTTTATGGACACTTTGTGGGATCCTGTAGTAATTTAAACAGTATTGGTGTTGATATTGTAGGCCACGGCCTGTCCACTCCTCGACTATTGGTTGTGATTATTGTGATTATTATGATGTTGTGCCTCCTCAACTATGGTGTGCGCAAGTTGTGTTATTATTGTTAAATAATTCTTCGGCAATAAATTATGAATTGATTACTGTGTAATGCAATTTCTAAATGCAAATGAGCGGCCTTGAAGAGAAACACCAGTTCTGGGTTTTTCAGAAACAGAGTATTGAATTTCAATTTTGAAACAGAAAATGGTTTTGAATGTTAATTGACGACGAAGATGGCATTGTTTGATATATTATAACAATATCCATGGGAATCCCTTCCATTATACCATTTTCCACAAAATACACCCCCCTCATTATCCCAATTAGACTTTTTCACTCTTTGTTCTATGGTGTTCATTTTTAAGAAAGGTTTGTATGGAAATGAAGAAAAATTGAGGTGGCAGTAATTGATGATTGGTATTTTGGGACATGTTTAGATACACAGTTGATTGCTTTTGTTGATTGCTTGAACAATATTCGTAAATATTCCCCCCCTCCATGATATCACTTTACGCTAAATACAAGCCCTTCATACTCTCAATGACCCTATCAATTCCTGTCCGTGTGGCAATTAATAAATGGAAGTTTTATGGATGGATTGCATGTGTCTTGTAGTAAATTGTAGAGCCAATTGTTGATTTATTTAAGTGGATTTTCATGTATGGGTTATTAAGAATTTCATGACTGACTAATTATTGCTATAGGATGAGTTTTTTCAGCAAGGGCAGTAATGGCCAAAATAACAGAGGAAGGGGTAGTTGGCATCGAGGCCATAGGAGGGATCGATTTTCTATTCACTTTGATCTTGATCTGCAAGAGTTGAACCAACTGTTTCAAACTAGGTTCTTTAATTTGGTTGGCCATGGGATATTACATCCTCAACCTGAAAGGTCCCCTTTTCAACAGCCTCAAAATTTTCCCGGCATTCTTGTTCCCCCACATGTGTCGATGCAACCCGAACCCCCGCAAACAATGGTTGGCAAGAAATTGTCAATCAGTATGTTTCTCACTGCCATGGTTGGCCCACTGTCTCATTGTCATTACCACCACCACCACCTCCAATTAATTCTAATGCACAAATTTCCCATGTTGTTTAACCAATGCAGTCTTCGCATGACAACAAGAGATTGAAAATTGGCGTCCTGCAACCTATGCTAGATAACAAAAAAGCAGCGGCTCCCCCCTCCATTCCATCCACAGAGTCTTCTAAATCTGTGTCTTCACGTCTCCACCTAAAATATTATTGTTCTCATGTGATCAGCACAATACAGCCCCAAGGGTCTAACCAACCAAGGGCCACCCCAGAAAAGTCAAGAGGAGACAATAGTGAGAAGAGGAAATATGTCTCACACAGCAAATATGGATTTAAATTTTTTTTTTATGATATTCAGTGATGAAGACAGTGTTTAATGATTTTCAACATATTTTGGACAACAAGCTTTATTTTGGATATTTTTTGTGGATAAGATGGATATATTATTTTGGGATATGGTCTTAAATTTTGTTGATATTTAAATATTCAACTTAAATGATATCCATGGCAGATACAAGGGTGTTGTATGATCCAAATGATTAATTTTGTATTTTATATTTGATGATTGGCAAAGAGAATGATGGGAGTCACAAGGGGTCCCACCTATTTAGTTATTATTAATTAGACCCTTATTTATATATTATTATTAATTATTTCTTCCCAAACTAATTAGTTAAGTTAATTTCACTTAGCTAAAGAAATTAGTTGAACTACCTCAACTTATTGAGAAATAATAAAGGTTCAATGAGAGGAGGAGACAAGGGAAGAATAGAAGGGGAAATACAACACTAAGGTTTGCTCTCTAGTTAGTGAAATTGCTTCAGTTTTCATTCATTTCTGAGTTTACTTGAAAGCCTAATCCTCTTGATGACATTAGAGTCTTATTGAAGGCAGCAAGATTCAAAACCAAATCTTACCTTTCAATAACTTGTTTTAAAGGTGTTTGATTTATCCTTGAAAGTATGTGTACTCTTGTTTTTGATTAATTAATTTTCATGGCTGATAAAGAATATCTTGCAAAGTCAAGTGGCAGCATTTTGTGGCAAGTTGATCCAGATCATTAGTTTTAGTTTTATTTCACTGTTAGGGTCTTTTTGTATGGTGCCCATTGGAGACTCCAAATCTGAATTTGGCCCATACCCTCGCAGGGGTTTGTAAAAGAGAAATACAGTTTTGTATCTCAGAATGAAATAAAAACATATCATTGTTCTGTCTCATACATGTGTTTTCATGACTTGGTTCTTCCTTTCGCTTTTGTCTCCATGTTTACTTCAATGTAAAATATGTATACATTCACCTAGCTTTGTTTAAATTTTTATTTTTACATTGTTACAAATATAAATCATAAAATCACCCTGTATCCTTTGTAATTGATACTTATGGATTGAGTGGAGGTTTTGAGCCTATAAACCCCGGGTGACATTCCCAACTATCTTGTCCTAGCCAGGCAAAATATGAAAATGATTGAGTAAGTTATTCCATACCTTTTCCTCAACACCTCTTAGCTTGTTTTTGAAACATAACATCAAAGAATTGTAAGGGCCCACACATGCCCACATGTGCACAATCTTAGGATAGTTTCAAATTTCTAGAGTAAATCACTTAGGAAGTTAAAAGCATTGTAAGGGCCCACACATACCCACATGTTCACAATATAGGGATAGTTTCAAATATTTCTCAAATTAGATGACATTCTAGGGAGATTAAAGCTCAAAATTAAGGACTCACATGTCCACCATGCTAGTTACTTAGGAATTTTTTAATTTCTACAAGGATTGTTTGTGAAATCTAGTAAGTTAGAAGTAAACAACCATTGTAAAGGACCAAGCAATGTCCACATGCCAAAATTTTCTCACTTAACTTATTAAAAAAATCATCACTTGTTATCACTTATTGCACACATCATCACATATTCAAGAGGTGTTTGTCAGATACTTGAAACTGGAGTATTCTCTTCTCCTCACGCCCATAAGCGATATGGGAGAATCAGAAGGGATTCACTTGTTTGACAAAATCTTTTGCTCACACCACTCTTAATCAGTGAATTTGGCCCATGACTCCAACTTCACATCCCACTTTCAAACTCTAAAAGAAACCATAATCAACCCACTTATAACCTCCACAAAAGGAACACAAAATATTTTGGTAGTCTAAGTTATGATTTTGGGGATAAGCATCTAAATAACTCCCCATCATCATCTTTTCAATTGAAACTTAGAAAGTTGCGAAATACGATACCAAAATTCTCACAATAAAGCATTCCTACACCATAAGGTAGGGAGACACCCATGAAGGGTCAAAGGCCAAGTTCCAATTGTTATGTGTGTGCCTCCTTGGGTCACCAAATCCTTGGAAAGCATCCAACCTGTGATCGAATTCTAAGGCCGAAAATCTAAATGTCGTGCTTGATCGAGGTGACTTAGTGGCCAAAATCTACGTTTTATCTACCCAAGGTGGATGTTGTGGGTTGCAATCACACCTCAGTCATATTTTGAATGGTTGTTGGGAAATATCTCCCGTACTTTAGGGATATGCCCCCTTCACCACTCATTATAACTTATTGTTCATCTCTTCACTAGTATCTCCTCAAGTGAGTTCTCGCCCTACTGTCAAGTGATTTTTTGGAGGTCCAGTGCTATTTGAGAGGAAGGACGTTATGTTGGATAGGAAACATGCATTCTTCTTTGATATTCCCCCACGCGGAGTCAAAAAAACCAACAAAACTACCAGTTACATTGTTGTTTTGTGTATGATTATCACTATTTGATTACAATCAGTTTATGGATACATTGTTTCAGTAATTTGTAAAGAACTTATTATATCAGTTCTTCTCATCATCACCATCACACATCGACACATAGTCTAGAATCATAGGGGAACTTGATTCTGGTGGATATTAGTGGCCACCCGCCTATTCCACTTGGACCCACACCATTGTTTCTTTTGGTTTTTCAGTTTCCTTAATTGTAGCACAATTTACTATTTTTAGTAGTTTTTTTTTAGGCCCTAAATGACATTTTTTGGGCATGAATTCTTTGGCAAATAAAATTCTATTCTAGACTCGATATTCTCTATTAGTAGTGTATTCCTCGGATATATCTTTATAACGATGTATCATGTGCATCAAACAGAGATAGTATGCCAAAGTTACGACCCCGAGAAATTGATGTACCAATTTACCCAAACGAGGCCCATATTCTAGCGTTTCATCTCCTAGGGTTAGGGTTTTCCATTGTTTCTCAATAATATATAGGCCTTCGAGCCTCATTGTAACACAGATTTCATAGACCAATAGCCGTCACATCTCTTCTCAGAGATAAGATACCAGCGCCCGAGCTATTTTATTTCCATTATGTCTGTAAGCATATTTCAGTCATTTGTTGTTAATGAAATGGAGTTTTACTTCCGCTGCATATCTGCGTTTATGTGTATTTATGTATTTCATTGTGTTCCTGCATAAATCTGGATCAGTGGTATCAGAGCAGTCTGCTCTTTCTCGATCCTTTTTTGCATGTCCCCAACGAGATCAGGGTATAAGGAGTTAGGGCTCGATCTGGTTGAACCGTTGCAAGATCAGCCTCGCAAACCCCAACGGTCGCCCATGGGGGGAGAAAATAAAGATGAGGGAGCAGGAGATCCTATCAAAATATTACTCAAGGAGGCCCTCGAGAAACAAAGGAACACGGTGATGGACAACTTTACCCAGATCTTTCAACGACTACCCACTGGCAGCGCATCTACATCCAACAGCCACTCTGGAGGTACCACTCCTTTTAAGGTACAAGTAAACTTTGACATTCCAATATTTGAGGGATAAATAGATGCAGATGGCGTTGATAGATGGTTGAATCTTCTAGAAGGATATTTCTCGATTCATGACTTTTCCGACCAAGAAAGGATTATTTTTACACTCCTTAAAGCCGCCGCCCATGTCAAGGACTAGTGGGAAACCTACTGGGAGAAACATAGCGAGGGGGAACCCTCTCTGTTCTCGGTCGCACCCACTTGGAATTATTTTTGATATGACATCAAGGAACAATATTATCCCGTGGGGAGCTATGATGACAAATACATACAATGGACTACACTACGACAACAAAGAGACCAAGATGTGCATGAGTTGACGAATCTGTTCCATACCCTACGCACAAATTTGGGTATCAAAGATTCAGATAAACATTTGGTGTTAAAGTACCACATTTGTCTTCATAGATACATTCATGAGGAAATGGAGTTCCTCAACATCTCCTCGCTTGGTGCGACATACCAGTATGTTGCCAAGATTGAGTAGAAGTTCAAACAGAAGAAGCGAGACTTTGGGTCTGTGAATCAGAAGAAAGGGAAAGGTACCCCCAAACCATCGAACAAAGGACCAAGCCAAGGCAGGGTAGCCCAGGACAACCCACCAAAGATGCAAGCAAAGAACAACATCACGAAGACAAAAAAGGACACGGGGAAGTGGTGTGAGTTCCACAAGAGCTCCACTCACAACACAAGTGATTTTCGGGCCAAGCAATCACTGGTAGCCGAGTTGAAGGCTTCTGAATCGGATGCAGGCTCCGACTCTG
Organism: Picea mariana; assembly: GCA_032191745.1. Lineage (NCBI taxonomy): Eukaryota > Viridiplantae > Streptophyta > Pinopsida > Pinales > Pinaceae > Picea > Picea mariana. Next base: position 85,412 of record JASDQU010102902.1, on the reverse strand, counting down.
AATCAGAACCCAACAAGGGGAATGACAGGGGGAAGCAAATTATCGATGCGTAGCCTATTGCCACCATTGCCACCACGAAGATCTAGAAGAAGGAACAAGAAGATCCAGAGGAGGCAGAGCGCCTCTTCCATTCCCAGATGTGGGTAAAGGGTTCCCCATTGTAGTTCATTGTTGACAGCGAGAGATAGAAGAACCTCATCTCAATAGATGTCATGAAATGGTTGGGCTTGCCGACCACTGCACACCCACAACCATACACCATCGGGTGGCTACACCAAGGATGGGACCTCCACGTAAGCTAGTAATGTCGAATTACCTACAACATCAATCCCTTCACAGATGACGTATTATGTGACATTTCTCCTCTTGATGTTTCTGATGTATTATTAGGCCAACCATACTTGTGGAAGTGACATGATGTGTATGAGTCCAGGCCTCATTTTGTTATTATTACTTTGGGCAATAAGATGTACAGGATACTGGAAATAGCACCGCCTATAGCCATCTCTTTGGTTACTGCAAAACAATGCAGTAAGCTCATTGCCAAAACCAGAACATTTATTTTCTTGATGATCCGCCCTCAGGGAAAGAAGAAGACTGCAGCCACAGCCTCCAAATAGGGCCCCTCTACACGATAGCAACTGATGGATAAGGTCATGGAGGAGTACAAGGACATCTTCACCTCCCCCGTAGGGGTGCCTCTACATTGTCAGGTCAAGCAACCCATCGATCTGACCCCAGGTGCATCGTTGCCCAATGGACCAATCTATCAGTGCTCTATTCTGGAGAATGACGAAATCAAGAAGTAGATTCAGGAGATGTTTCAGAAAGGTCACATCCGGTCGAGTTCATCGCCCTAGTGGAGCCCGATCATGCTGGTGCAGAAGAAGGATGGGACTTGGAGATTCTGCATTGACTATCGGGTACTAAACAAGATCACTGTCCGGAATAGGTACCCGATCCCATGAATTGATGACCTTCTGGACCAACTCAAAGGGGAGAAATATTTCAGCAAGATCAACTTGAAGTCTGGGTATCACCAGGTATCAATCAAACCCTCTGATGTGTGGAAGACTGCCTTCAAATCCAAGGAGGGCATTTTCGAATGGTTGGTCATGCCTTTCAGGTTGACGAATTCCCCTACAACCTTCATGAGACTAATGGACGACATCTTGTGACCATTCACCAACTCATTTGTAGTGGTGTACCTGAATGACATTCTGATCTTCAGCCAGACTTGGGAAGAGCACCTCCACCACATCTGACAAGTCCTCCAAACATTGCGGCAACACAAGTTGTGTGCCAATTTGGAGAAATGCACTTTTGGCATGACCCAGGTTCAGTATCTGGGATACATTATTGATGAGCGGGGGGTGCATATGGATCCAGCCAAGATCCAAGTCATTCAGGATTGGCTAGCCCCAACCACCCTAACAGATCTCTATAGATTTTTGGGTCTTGCCAATTTCTACCGCAGGTTTGTGTTGGGATTCTCTCATATCAATCACTTGGCCCTTGAGTCAAGTCACCAAGGGAGGAGCGAAAGAAAAATTCTTTTGGTCTAAATATCAACAAAAGGCATTCAATGATTTGAAGCATCGTCTCTGCTTTGCACCAGTACTCACATTACCAGACTTGCAACAACCATTTGAGATCAAGACAGATGCCTTCGACTATGCTATTGGGGCAGTCCTTACTCAACAGGGGCATCAAATGGCATATAAAAGTGAGACACTTTCCGACACAGTCCAAAAGTATCCCACTTATGACAAGGATATGTATTCCATTGTGCAGGCTTGTCGACAATGGAAGCATTACATTTTGGGAAAGGAAACAGTCATCCACATAGACCACTGACCCTTGCAGTTCATACAGACACAAGGGAAGTTGCA
>JASDQU010102902.1:54867-67684 GCA_032191745.1 Picea mariana | reverse complement strand
TCATTGAGCGCATTCAACACATCTGCCAACAGGTTCATGAAATCTTGGACAGAGCCAATGCTAAGTACAAGCAACGACATGATCAACATCAGGTGCCACACAACTTCCAGGTGGGCGACAAAGTGTGGCTACATTTGCAAAAGGAGAGCCTTGTTGGACCCTACTGCAAGATTTGCCCACTCTGATATGGGCCATACACCATCACCAAGGCTGTAGGGGACAATTCCTTTGAGCTCAGTATTCCACCATTCCTTGGTTTGCACCCAGTGTTCAATGTCGACTGCCTTTGGCCCTACTTTCCACCTCTACTGGACACATCCGACATGGCAGAACAACTCACACTAATAGAGTTAAACCCAGATTGCATGGAACAATCCACAACTGATCGGATTATGGACACACAGATCAAGAACACCCACCAACATAGGATCCAGCTATATCAATTTGTCAAAGCAAGCCAACTCCTTCACCAGGGCAAGTGGCTCACCAGGGACCAAGTTCAGCAGAAGTTTCCTCATCTCGTGGAGGAACTCAACACAATGGGGACCATTGCTTCCTAAGGGGGGAGGAATTATATAGGTGGACATTGGTGGCCACCCGCCTATTCATATTGGACGCACACCATCGTTTCTTTCGATTTTTCAGTTTCCTTAATTGTAGCACAATTTACTATTTTTAGCAGTTTTTCGGGTCCTGAACTTCCGGAGCCATTTTGAGGCCCTAAACGACATTTTTTGGGCATGAATGCTCTGGAAAATATGAGTCTGTTCCAGACTTGATATTCGCTATCGGCAATGTATTGTTGGGATATATCTTTCTAATGATGTATCATGTGCGTCAAACAGAGATAGAATACCAAAGTTACAACCCCGAGAAATTGATGTACCAATTTACCCCAACGAGGCCCATATTCTGGCGTTTCATCTCCTAGGGTTAGGTTTTTGGATGTTTAGGGTTTTCCATTGTTTCCCAATAATATATAGGCCTTCAAAATTCATTTTAACATAGAGTTCGTAGGCCAGTGGCCGCCACATCTCTTCTTAGAGATAAGCTACCAGTGCCCGAGCTATTTTATTTGCATTTTGTCTATAAGCATATTACAGTCATTTGTTGTTAATGAAATGAAGTTTTACTTCTGCTGCATATCTATGTTTAAGTGTATTTATGTATTTCATTGTGTTCCTGCATAAATCCGGATCAGAACCACAACATCCCCATCATTCTAGATGTTTGAAAAACCTCCACCCAAATTTGGGAGGTATCCCCCACTTGGCTTATACATCAGCACAACCTTCACATACACTAGTAAGTGCCATGGTCCTAGGACCATCCTTGCTTAGATATACTTTTCTAGGCACCAATACCCAAAACAACTCACAAACTATCCCTCCACCACAAAGATGCGGAGCCCAACCTTATTTGCAAGGAACAAGCTCCCAACCATCCTCACAAGGAACATTTCACCAACCATCACATACAATGGTTGGTACTCCCCCCTCCATGCCATACTTGGCATCTCTCAATATCCCATATTTTACCAAACTAATGAACGATCCCATATTATATGACCCCACTTGACCAAATTCCCACTAAGCTACTTTTTTATATTCCCAAATTTGAAGGCAAGCCCAAAGAAGACCCCGCCAATCACACTATGTCTTTTCACCTTTAGTGTTCTTCCAATAGCATCATGGAAGTCTTCATTTTCTTACATTTATTCCAAAGAACTCTCACTAGTCCCTCTGATAAGTGGTATGTGGACATGAAAGTTGAGTCCCACTCAACCTTTGAGTCATTGGTGAAAGCTTTTTAATCCTTTTTCCAACTCCCAGTGCTTCACGACACTGGATTGGAAATCATATTAGAATTCATACAAACCTTGGCCATCCATATAGCATATCACATCCATGAATGGCGAAGAAGAAGAAGTATTTTCAAAGCAGATACCACCCCCCAACAATGACTAGACTGGTTCCTCATATCACTAACCCCCCTCCTCGCCAAGGATATTGCTACTACTTTCCCCCAAACTGAAGACAAGGCCATCACCAAGGCCCAACAATTTAACTTAATATACAATCAATCAAGGTACCTAGATATTGTATTACCTGATGCTCCTCTCCCTTTACCATTTGGTCAAGACAAACTCGGAACATCGCACGTTATCGATGGGTTGATTGGGTTTATGGCCCATACTCACCCACACGCTCAATCAGTACCCACGATTGGGGCCAATCCTTACCAACCACCATATGGGGGAACCCCATACTACCCTCCCCCACCACATCAATTGCCATTCATGGCACCCCCTCTCCAATCATGGGACCACCAGTACTTGGCCCCCCATACACCCAGTACCCGTACAACCTACAATACCCTTGCCATCCACAACCTATACTCCTAACGCTATGGTAGGCACCTCCACTTCATACAACTAGTACGAACCTCTCCATGGTAACCCTTACTATCCCTTCCCTAGTCCTCCTCAACCCACTACCCCAACACATGGAAAGCAACAAGTGGGGGTAAATTTTATCCAACCATCACCTATTCAACAAGTTCAAGCTTTTCAACAATTGAATACAATGAAACCCCCTCATCCACCCAATAATGATCGATGAAAGGGGAAGAATAGAAACCAAGTAAAAGGGGGCAACCCCAAACAACCAAATCCCCCAGTAAGGAGCAACCAAAACTAGTCTAACCAAAATCCCCAAGGGGGAATAACAATGGAAAACCATGCCAAGGAAGGAATAATAACCTTTGAACCAATTTTCCATGTGAATTATGTGCCAAGTATGACCATTACACCCATCATTGTCCCCAAATAACTTATTTCAAGTGAATGGAGGAAGTTATGAATCCCCTACACCCTCCTGCCCCCCAAGGGCCACTCCAAGTACCTCCCAACTACATGCCACCACCACAACTGGCGGTTCTACAAAACCTAATCCCCCTCACCCACAACCGACATGACAACTCCCTCCTCCCGACCAACCACAAACTAATAATTCATCAGATCACAACATCCTCCTCATCACAGAAGAGGAAATCCTCTTGCAAACTCGCAACTATCAATATGGAACACCCTCGGACTTCCCCCCTCCCCAACATCTGATTCCCCCTAATTGTTTGTCAAACAACCTTTAATGATTCCATGTCTCAACCCTGAAGCCAACACCCACATTTCTCGCATACCATTACACAGGAATGTGCACAACCCACATGCTCGGGCTACCCATAGCTACAACCTTGTTGACAACCTTGCACAATCTCACGTTGTTATATTAGTAATTTAGGTTCTCTAGACATGTCCTTCCGAAAGGAAGGCTTTACTTTCACAATAGGGAGCAGTTGACCTACCAGACACCCGTTTAATCACTTTTGACTTAGAAAAATAAAACCCACGTCTCCCATCCGTTGTTTCCCTCCAAATTTCGGTCGAGATCAGAAACATCACCATTCATCATTGCATTATTGATGACAGGGCATGCACTTGTATCATGTCCAAACATGTATGACAATAGATGGAATCCCCCAAGTTAATCCCCTCAACCATCACCCTCCGAACTTACGATGGGAAACCTTCCCAACCAAAATGTCCTTACCAAAATGTCCCTGTAGAATTAGAAGGCAAAACCATCCTCATTGATATTGAAGTTATAGATGCCTAACTAGACTACAATATCATTTTTGGATGAAGCCACATGTACGCCATGCAAGCAGTAACATCTTTTGTATTTCGCACCATGCTCTTTGCTCACAATGGGAAGATCATCACTATTGACCAACTAACCCATTATCAACCAAATCTGTCAGGGCACATCGACAATGTACTTCCTCATATCCATTCAAGCGCTGACCTTTTACCCATGGTAGATGTTGGACCAAGAATATTTCATGACCCATCTTTAATTGGTTCATACCAAGGACATACACCTCCTACCCCATGTGTTGATCAAGTCTATGCCGTCTCCTCAAATGGCAAAGTTATACCCAATGATCTTCCCCTAGAAGAATCATTAAACCCCATCCCTACTTCTACACCACAAACTCTCCCTGAGGAACCCCCCATACATTCTTCCCCCGAGTAACCCCCATTATAACCTCCCCAAGGGGAATCATTCGCAACCTTAACACCCATGGGTCAACTCCCTATTTAGAAAACAGTCCCACAAGCCATTACCCAAATACCCTTCTTTTACCCACCCCCAGGAGTAACCACATACCAGGTTGCTACTACCCTCACCTTACCAAATATGGTAATATCCATCCATGTATGATATCTCTAACCACAAACTATGGTACCAGGTTTATCTCTCCCACCTCAACCCATGGCTTCAGGTCTGCAACCAGTGGCTCAACCACCCACTCACCCAACCAGTCACACATTTGGAGACAATATTACCACTACAGGAAACCCAAACACTCACAAAGGGGGCATCACCACAAACCAACGTGGTGCCAGGAAAAATAAGGACCCTTCTCTCCCTTCCCCACCGTGCAGCTACCAATGGACACCCCACCCACCTTTTCCTTGCATTACCTGAATTATGCAATCTCGGTCAACTTTCCAAACCAGCACTCCTACTACATACCCCCATAGTGCAACCATCCCCAACAGGATCCTCTTCTACAAAGACGAAAGGCCTTCATATTAACTGCACATGCACCCTATGAAGGGAGTACGGTCATTACACACATCATTGTCTAGCCATACCTACCCATCGGGAGACTCTGAGAGAAATATGACAAACACCAATACCAAAACCCTCTCAACCTACACAGACCACCACTAACATGCAAACCATTTACTATGTCTCCACATCAGTAAATGAGCATTTGCGACACCCAGTGTGTTATGTTACCAGATAGACCATTACACATATAGATTCCCAGTCATCATCGAGAGAGAAGTATGCTAGAGGGATTCCATCCCACCCATTACACCACAAATACAAACCATGATGGATCAGGCCCAACCTCCTTCCTTTGACCCCACTAGCCATCCCCATTTCACCACGATGAGCGAACTTCCCACCAAACCCCCCAAACTCCCCTACAACACTTGTTTACGAGATTCCCCCTCCCCCATACCATCCTACATCCAACTCATATATGGATATTTGGTTCATGACGTCTAGTGAAAGTTTTTATTCTCCCCCCATAGGTCCATCCACCTCATATTCAAATGATGATATCCAACACTCAACACACCCTCTGTCTATAGACATTGCACCCATGAATCTCAATACCTCGATCCCATCTGACACAGATCCCTTATACTCCTTCATTTTTCAATCCGATGAAGACATTCTGGAAGTTCTATGTGCACCAAATTACCCATGGGATGCCTTTCACCACTGATCCCTTTTTTTGACTCACGATACCTTTAAGCCACACTCAAACACCAATGTCTATGCCATCAAAGCTAAGGATTTCATTCCCCCCTGGCCATGTGGACTAGTTCAAAAATCCAATACCTACACCTAACACTTTTGAAGAAGGAAATATGGAAAATATCTCCCCCACGATTAAAATTTACATCTCCATAAAACCCAATGTCATGGAAGAAATCACCTTCGGCACTGCATGCTCTCCTCACGAAATCCTAGCATATAAAGCCCTTTTCTAGGAATTCTGAGATGTCTTTTCCTTGTCTTACACCGAGATGCATGGATTAGACCCAACCATTGTGGAACACCACATTGACAAATGGCATGATATTTCCCCCATCCGCCAAAAGAAATGACCACTTCACCCTTCCAAAGCCCTATCCATCAAATCCAAAATCGAAAAACTGTGTGTCGCTAGCTTCATCTACCCAATAGCCTACACACCATGGGTTTCAAACCCAGTTTTCGTCAATAAAAAATAGGGTTCTATTCGGGTGTGCACCAATTTTCGTGACCTCAATCAATCTTTTCCCAAAGACAACTTCCCTACCCCATTCATTGACCAAGTGATCAATGTGTGTTTCTATTACAAAGTCCTTTCACTCATGGACGGGTTTTCTGGCTATAACCAAATCAAATATTCCATGCAGATCAGTAAAAAACCGCTTTCACAACCCCCTGGGGCACATTCACATATCGAGTCATTCCCTTCAGACTCAAAAATGTTGGTGCCACCTTCCAATGTTCCATGACATATGCCTTTCATGATCTGGCTCACATTATTCTTACCTATTTGGATGATCTCACTGTTCATTCCAAAAAGCGCTCACAACACATCGAGGATTTACGGATCATATTTGAATGTTGTCAAAGATACCATATTCGACTGAACCCCCTTAAATGTGTCTTTTGCATCACTACGGGTAGCCTATTCGACTGCATCATCTCCCAACAAGGTATCATCATCGACCCTCTCGAGGTCTATGACATTAATGAGATTCCTCCCCCCAAGAACCTACATCAATTGCAAAGCCTCTAAGGTAAAGCCAATTTCCTATGATGTTTTGTTCCCGACTATGCCATTCATTCCCACAACTTCTTACACTTGCTCCAATGTGACATTCCATTCCAATGGGACCAACATGCCCAATATGTGTTAGACTCTCTCAAAGAAGCGCTCAACAAAGCACCCTTAATTAGTCCTGCAGACTATGATAAGGATTGTATCATGTACTTGTCTGCCTCCAAAGTTTCAGTTGTTAGAGTGCTTTTCCAAGTAGGTAATGACCAGCATGAACACATCATCTACTATATTAGAAAAAATCTATCAGGGCCCCCTCTCAAATACAATCATGAGGAAAAGCTCGCTCTCGATGTCGTCCTTGCAGTTCAAAAGTTGTGTCACTACATCCTACTTTGACTAACATAGTATTGGTTGATTCCAACCCCATGCGCTATCTTCTCAGTCGCCGCCAGATCAATGGAAAATTCTCCTGTTGGATCGTCATTCTTTAAAAATACGATCTAGAGTTCACTACTCCCAAAAGAAAAAAATCCCTCATCTTAGCAGAAATCATGGTCGACTTACCTTATAAACTCATCTAACCCCCCTATCAATGAAAACTTCATGGATAAACATTTATTCCTCATTTCATCCAATAACCCATGGTACAGAGATATCCTTGTATATCTTCAAATGCAAAAATTTGGCCCTCACCTTTCTCTAGACAAACGTCGTCGAATCTGTCACCAAGCTTCACGCTATCTCCTCATAGGAGAAGTGTTATACAAGAGGGGTGTTGACACTATCCTCCAACGATATCTCACCATTGAGGTAGCAGATAAAGTGCTCAATGATTGTCATAGTGGAGCATGTGGAGGTCACCTTTCTGGCATGTCCACTGCACATAAAATAGTTCATGCTTGTTACTTTTGGCCCACCCTATACCATGAATACATCCATGCAGTCAAAATTTGTGACAAGTGTTAGTTATACACACACAAAGCATGAGCACCACCTGCCCTTCTCCATCCAATCATAATTTTCGGCCCCTTCTATAAGTGGGGCATTGATTTCATGACTTTCAACTCCCCATCGAATAATGGGCACAAGTATATTGTGGTCATTGTCGAATACTTTACCAAATGGGAAGAAGCCATGCCCACTTTCAATAATACAGCAGACACGACTGCACGTTTCTTCTTCAATCATGTCATTTCCTGCTTTGGATTTCGCCTCCATCTAGTGTCCGACCATAGAAAACATTTCCAAAATGAATTTTTCATTAAATGCTCCCACAAACTAAGATTTACTCATGAGTTGGCATCCCCTACTACCCACAGTCCAATGGGAAAGTCAAAGGAGTCAATAAAGTCCTCAAAACAATGTTGCAGTGAACAATAGATAAACATAAGACCAACTGGAATCACATGTTTTTCTCGTCCTTATGCAAATATTGCACATCAGTCAAAACTGCCACAGGTTTCATGCCTTTCCATCTTGTCCATGGGGTGGAAGTTATCCTCCCCATAAAATGTGAAATACCTACTATATGCACGGTAATCGAGATCCTCCCAGATACAACTCCCATTGAGAAACGATTGCTCATTCTCGAATCTCTCAACGACGACCGATGATCCTCTCTACAAAACAATGAAGAAACCAAGAAACGGTCCAAGGTCATCTTCGATCATCATGTTAACCTTCAGTCCTTTACCAAAGAAGACCTTGTATTGGCCTATGATATCACACACGACACTCTAGTCCATGGAAAATTTGAATCTCTTTGGTGAGGTTCCTATATCATTTATCATTTCCTCACCAAATGTGCCTACATTCTGTCTCATCTCAAAGGAGCCACACTCAAGGACCCTGTCAATGGGTTATACCTGAAGAAGTTCTACCCTTAAGAGTATCCACTCTACCTTAGGTTTTTATTGTATTTTCCAAGTGTTTTTACTCTTTGTTAACCACCTCTCCCTACCACACTATGGGCCTAATCTTGTGTCCTTGTTTTGGCAAATGAATCCTCCATTCACTTCCCACATAAGTTATGTTGATGGTGCATGTTGGAGCCGCCTTTTTCGACTAGCTTAAATGTAATTCTTAAAATCAAACGTTGGCTTTTAAGTTGTCTTTTACTTCGTGACCTTTACCCACTGAAAATATCAGTAGTCCCGATATGCGAAGTGGCGATGGTTGTTGTACTCCTAAACCATTGCCATTTAACCGTTTAGCGAACTTTTTCACTTTTCTATACCTGGGGATATCGCATTTCGGGAGTTACAAGCCACACTGTTTCCAAGCCCCAATGTGCGAAGTCGTGAAACAACCTTGAAAGCTTACCCAAGTTAGCGCCGAGAGTAAAGTTCCTTAAACCTTATTTAAGTGCTATTGGAATTTTGCATCTTGACAATCGCCCTCCCCAAAAGTATTACCGTCATAACTCCGATAGACGAAGTTGCGAAATAGTTTCAAAAGTCACCCGGGTTAGTGTCAGGGGTAATTTGTTTTAAACCGTAGTTAAATAATGTCGGGGTTTTGGGGCTCAGCATTCACTCTTCCAAGAAACTTTACCTTCGTAGCCCCGAGTCGTGAAATCACGATATTAATTAAACACTGATTAATTAAACACTTAATCCAGATCACATTTTTTCTTAACTAGATTGCGTCATCGTGATCTGGGGTTTTAAGGGCTCGAAAGATAGGAATGAAATATCCCAATATGGCGAACACCGAAAAGGGTGATTAAAGTTTAAAGAAAACCTAATTAAAGAAGCTAAACCAGATTAATCAGTGCATTAATACAAATATTAACACACATCGTCTATGGGTTAAATTTAAATGTTTTTTGCGCTAACTTGTGTCACGACCCAGAAAAATTTATGGCATTTATTTGAAATGAGGTGAAGTGATAGGTAAAGATATTGTTTTTGATGCTAACTCTTTCTTAAAAATGCGATTTGACCGTTCTTCTCGTAAGGACGTCAGGGTTTTAAATGGTCGAGATATAGAGTTCTTTCTCTCATTGTTTCAAAATTCATTTCTATCTTGCGCAAAGAAGCTCTTCTCACCAGGCTAATTTCTATATGTATACATATTTTTACTACAGGAGAACTAAGTTGGACTCCTCTATCATGGCCCCATGAAAAGCTTCCAAGGCGATTGTTGAGATTTCAGGGCAAGGCTTAGATACTGTTTCCGATACTTCACCCCGAAGTGTTGATTTTGTCAGAACCTAGTCATACATCTCTGAGGTTCTTCAGTCTGAATTGATGAACTGTTCAGATGAATCCAGTGATAATGAGAAGGATGACTTGGCCACCAAATACAAAATCGTCGTTTAATCAGAAATGCATAAGATAGTGGCCAGGCCACGACTCCTTCCATATTATGATATGATCCGATGGGCATTAGATCATGTGGATATCCCGACCAGAACTATTATCAGCGAGCAGAAGGTGACCATTGGGACTTTCAGACCAAAACATTTGCAGGTGATGTACCAATTGTCACCCACACCAAACTTCTCACACAATGCCGAGTTTCTGGAAGGTTTTAAGCAGAAAGAATACGAGCAATACGGCAAAAGATTGTCTGATCTGATCAAAGATTGGGTCTCGCACCCCACAAAGTTTAGAGCAGGCGGTAACAGAGTTTATTCAATCTCTTCCCTAGAACCACAATTCAAATATATAGCAATGATGACCTGTCGGTTGTATGGGAAGGAGGACACCACACATTTTTTTCTCTCGTGAGTGCCTCTCATTCATACAGTCACTGAAGGTTGTTCTTTTGACTGGACTAAATTGTTGTCAGACATTTTAACCAGCCGGATTACTGAATATCGGATGCAAAGGGAAAATGGAAAGCCCGCTTCATTTTTTATGTCCGCCTACATTATGGATGTTGTCTGTTTCATGACACCTTTCCCTATAATGAGCTGGAGCTGGACTTCATCTGAGGCTGAGCCCATCCATGTCTGCCACTCCAAACTTTTGGAAGATAAGGCAACATAATTTATATATGAAATTTTCAATTGGGTAATGGTACCAATGCATGTATCCATCTTTGGCAACCCACCGCTCAGGATTTCAGACAGCATCGCCAACAACTTGAATAACGTGGCCGACTAGTACGTAGAGGCTGAATTTTCATACATCATGGTTTTCAACACTTCTTTTCCCCCCTATTCTCTACCATTATTCATACCAGATAGGCTGGTTTGTCATGAAATCGCTAGGCAAACTGTGATTGGTGGCATAAGCAAGGAGCTTAAAGGATTTTCAAAGAAGGTATGGCTGCTTTTCCCCATTCATTTGAATACCTATTCTTTATTAGATTTTGGACACATGAAAGCCAAGGCAGCAGCTTTGGAGGATATTAAATTGGTCCACATTGAGTTCAAGAAGCATGACCCACACAGGATTGTGGGAAATCACATGGCGAGTTGTGGCCTTAAAAGGTATGAACATGAGCATTCGCCTCATGATGACGTCTTTTGAGGAGCGAGATCCTATGATGAGGTTCTCAATCAGATTCAAAATCCGTCGCCCGAGGAGAGGATTGATTTCTTCAAATTTCAGGAACATCGACGGAGCTGCCTTCCCCCAGTCTTACAGGGTAAGAACCCGCCGACTACATATATACAGAAAATAGAAGCCAAGGGCTCCAAAGATTCAGGACCTAACCAAGAGGAACAGCAGGAAAAGAAGAAACAAATCGGGAACCCGAAATAGGAAGCGAAGATCTCCAACCCTTCAAGCAAGCCAGTCTCGGCTGTTACCCCGAGGAAATCATCCAAGCAGATTGGCAGCCCCATCATTTCTATTACTCCCCTACAGTCCACAAAGGGGATCTCAGACACAGGTTGGATTTTTGACGAGGAACTAACGCCTATAAATGTGGAAGAGTTGCCTCCAAATGAATTTTTCTTCGATAAGAAGAGAAAGGTCATTGTGAGACAAGAACTTTATCAAGAAGCAAGCAAGGTAGCCAAGAAATTTAAAATCCTTGCTGACGGCAGAGCCATGAAAAAACAAGAATTTGCAACTCAGATAGCAGGGAAATTGGGGGATTTTGCTACAGCCAACCAATATTCTGTAGAGTCCCTAAAAGCACAGTTGAAGCGGAAAAACCGCTTGATCAAAACTTTGGAGGATAAGCTGGCTACAGCAGAAGTAGTTGCCAGAGATCAGGCGAACAAAGGTATAGATCTAGCTAGGGCAACCGATCAAAAGGAAATCGAGCGGCTCAAATCCGATCTCAAACAGACACAGCAGATGGCTCATACTAGTCAATCATAGATAAGCCAGCAAGGAGAATTGATAGGGAAATTACAGGCCAAATTAAATTTCGTCGAAAGTCAGATGATAGATGTCGGGATATTCTAATCCCAAGCCATAGAAATCCGAAAAATGTCGGCAACTCAGGAAGATTTACTTGCTAAAGTAGAAACTATTCAAAATCACTGCCAACTCATTGATCAAGTACTGGAAAACATCTCTTTCAGAGAAAAATAAGTTGGGGCAGCTCGGGTTGCTTTCCAAGAGGCTGTTATAGCCATGACAAAAAAGGAAATGGGCAGTAGTTCCAGGTTTTCCATCCCAGAGAAAACCCGAGGTAACATCTTGTTGAAGGCATGGGAGCATAACATATCAGAAGGCAGACAATGAGCTAAAGAGGTAAGAAACTCTTGTAAAGAAGCGTTCGACTTCATAAATGGGAGTTTGTTGGATCTCGATGGTGAAAACAGTACTGAGACACTGGGCCAAATTAATATAGCCAAGCACCTACTCAATATCAAGGAGAATGAGGAAAGAGATTTGGCGGAAATATCATAGATAACTCAGTCAAATATAGTCCAAGTAGATAAATGGCTAATAAAACCAAGTGTACATTTATGTTCTATCGGCGCCGAAGGCTGACAGGTAGAAGGAGAGTTGCCACAATTAGTGAAGGATTGTTACACTTGTGAAGCAAATAATCAAGCAGAACCTTCCAGGTTGATAGCCCAGTTGGTGGAGAGGTGCGTCACTTGCACCGAGCATGCGAAGGGGCAGGTTTTCGGTACCAAATAATGACATGTGTCTGCCTGTTCAATTTTTAGAACCCGGAGTTCAAAGAAAGGAAGTTTCTCCATCCACCTGAAGGAGGACAAAGATAAATAATTGAAATGTAGAAGTCTCCTTTTTGTAACCGAAAAAATTCCTGGAACAATTGAGATTCTAGCGTATAGAAATTTGTATAAATATGCACTTTGAATAAAGAACAGGGATTGGACCTTTTTGGTCGATTGTAATAGAGACTCTCTCCTTTTGAAATTTAATACAAAGCAATCCGAAGATACCTGATTCCGTCAAGACTGTGTTATGAGTTTGTTTCCTCTGTGATTTCATTTCAATTTCATTTCGCATATATA
>JASDQU010102902.1:35106-54794 GCA_032191745.1 Picea mariana | reverse complement strand
CTCTACTGTGGTGATCAATTTTTAGTCATCTATATCGTTTACAGTTTTTCCTCTATATCGGCTATTAGTAGGTACAAGACCTGTGAACCTTTTAGATCGTCATATTTTATGCTTCGTCATATTTCTTCTTATCTTATTTTCTTCTTCTGTTTATAGGGTGAGATTCTCCCTTGATAGGAGCCTCGCATTATAGACAGCTAAATGTTTTTCTCACATTTCACACACCATTTATTTAAAATATAACTCAGTTACAGGAAAAGGCCTTTGGTTTGCACTTTATCTTTAATATTGGATTCAAAGTTCTCTTTTATAAGATCAAATTGATACAGCATCAAAAACCTTGAATTCTCCTTTAATTCTCATGTTGCTCTATGACTGTCCCCATTGTAATACAGCCTAATATTGAACCCGGCTTATCGGACCAAACCCATATCGTTTTAAACCTCTTTGATACCATACTTAAAACAGCCACTACCCGAGTAGAACTTGAACGTTCATGGGCCACGATTGAAAGGGATATAAACATCCAGGAACACTTGGAAGCGAGACAGTGACAACCTGGAAATCAGCCTTAGCTTCCTTTCCTGAAGGTTGACTCTTCTCCCTCTTTATGCTTTACTCACTTTTGGATGCGTAGAAACTGTACTTTCTAAGCCTTAAGTACAAACTCTGGAACAACATCTTTTTGGCGCCGTTGCCAGGGACGAAGTTATGAAACCTTTTCCCTGGGAAGAACGACATTTTTTGCAAGTTTTTCCCTTTGATAGTGAACAAAGAGTGAACACCTTCTAAACGCTTTTATTATCTTTCACTTGGCGACTCCATGTTTAAAAATGTTGGCATCCGGTCGAAGGAACACCAGAAAAAAACCAGAGGGTAAACAGACCACACCCATTTTCGATCCTGAAAAAATACTAAAAACTAGAGGTTCCCTTAAGACAACCACTGCAGCCTACTAGCTTAAGTACACGCAACCCAATACCAAAAGTTCCTGTGAACCTTCAAATTCATACAATCCCCTCCCTAAAATCATCAACCCAACTTTAACTCTCTCTGAGGCTAAAAGTGAAATCCATCCGACAACCTCTAGCATACACAAAGGTAAAAACCCCGCAGTGAATTTATCAGAGATTGATATCCCGCCGACTGTTCAGTTAGATTTCACAACCTCACCAAGTCTTGAAGAGTATACTATATACTCAAATTCCACACTCGCGGGTTCCCCTGATTACATCTCTTGCAAATCCGAGGAGACAAGTCCTCGCATCTCTTTTCACCCATCTTCGCTTTTCTTGTCTCTCGAAGAAGATAGAAATTCACTTTTAGTTTTCCAGAACCCTCTATATAACACACCTTTTCCCTATCCAGTAGCACCTATGGCGGCCGCCGCAGGAGGAGGTGGAGTGGCTCTAGGAGGAGGAGCGGGGGGTCAAGCACCTCCGTCGCCTCCCAGGGTCTTCGCTAAAGTAGCTGCGAGATATGCGCCTTTGGTCCTGCCCGTCCCTCTCCACGACCTTCCTAAGAATTACATAAAAAAATTACCTAAATTCACAGGGGAAGGGGACTTTACCACAGCCGAACATATAAACTTCTTTGATCAGTTCACCAATATCCTAGGCCTCGAACATGAAGACATATATTCGAGGTTGTTTGTTCAGACTTTCGAAGGACAGGTACGAACCTGGTTTCGAAGTCTATCCGCAAGATCTATATTATCGTATGATGCCCTAGAAGATTCCTTTCTTAGACAATAGGGTGAAAGGAAAGACCATTTATATTATTTGACAGAGTTCGGCTCTTTAAAGAAAAAGACTTCGGAAACTGTTAAGGAATTCATTCAAAGATTTAACAAATTATATAATAAGATTCCGGTCGAAGTTAAACCATCCCAACTTGCAGCCAAGGTAACTTTTGCGGGAGCCTTCGAACCCGATTTCACACTTCTTTTGAGAGAAAGGAGGGGGGCTACCCTAACCTGAATGCAAGATGATGTCGTAGAAATTGAATCTAATATGATGGCTTATGGCAAGTTGAAAACCAAGGTAGAAACAGGAAACTGAGAAAACAAACGTTTTAGGGAACAAGCAGGACCCTTAGGGTCCAATAGCTCCACAGACGACAAAATGGATGATATGGATAGGATAATTAAGGAGTTATCGAATAATATTTCTAGAATGGAGATAGATCAGTCCAAGTCCGATCCTTTCATTAAGAGGGAATTCAAAAGAAACCCCAATCCTCAAAATCAACAAAGGAAGATAAAAAATGAAGACTAGAAAATTCAAACCCCTTTAAAAAATGAAAATTTTGTAGGAGGAAATGACCTGCAAGATTTCGAAGATTTGGATGAAGATGTGACAAATTTGGGTGACGACTGCACACAGCCTTACTTAACTAAAGAGAATTATGAGAAATCCTTAAACACTCAGCAACTGTCAAATAAAGATGATGACATAAACAACTATGATTTCGCTGTATGTCAAGAAACCACTGATTCTATAATGGCTGAGGTCCAACCGAGGTATAACCTGAGGTCTAAAAACAAACCTGCATTGACTCTCCAACCCAAGAAAATTCTCCCTAGAGGTGAAGTATACGATCCCACCCTAAAAGAGACCGAGACATCTAATAGCAAAATAAAAGGGTCAGACTCGCTAGACCCCAAAGTAAAGGAGGTTGAGACCCAAACAAAGGAAACCAAGACAGCTGAAACACATATACCGGTAGATAAACTCACGGGTGATAAATCAGCGCAAACAAATAAATTAGAAAAGAAGGAGTCTGGGGTTTCAACCAAAGAAACGGACAAAGGTAGTGAAGGGTTCAGCCTCGAAAATGAGATAAATAAGATAAAAATACCAATCCCTCTAGTAGAATTAGCGAAGAATCATGTATATCGGAAGCAGATGACTAAAGCAATAGGTTTTTCGGAGCTAGAAAGTCACTCTGACATGATAAACTTGGAAGATGATAAGCCCAATATCACTTTTGGTCCACATTTCGAGGGTGCCAGAGACACCGTAGCTCCTTTCTATATCACTCTGAATGTGCATGATCGATTGCTGCATAACTGCATGCTAGACTCTAGGGCCTCACATAATGTGATGCCCAAAACTATTGTGGATAGACTAGGGCTCGAGATCACTAGGCCTTATGGGGATCTCTACTCTTTTGATTCTAGAAGAGTTAAGTGCCTGGGTATGATAAAAGATTTAGTGGTCACTCTTGCACAAGTCCTGGTGAAAAGTGTCCTGATGGATGTAGTCATTGTTGATATACCCCTGAAGTATGGCTTACTGCTATCTAGGTCGTGGGGAGCCAAACTTGGTGGGTCTCTTCAACTAGACATGACATACGCCACAATTCATGTGTTTGGTGGACAACTTACACGGTTATACAGAGAAACGAGGCTAGCCTACACAGTGAGCAACCCTCAGAATCCTAACAATTTTCCTGTTTATATTGTCGATCAAGATCTAAAAAATTGTATTCTGTCTTTTGATGATGATGTAAATAGATATGCAAGAGAGAATTTCTTAGAAAATAATGAATCAAGAAATACATATGAAAATATGTATAGTACTGAGATTTGGAAAATGTTCTTTGACGGTGCCCTGTCATGTGAAGGAGCGGGTGCAGGAGTACTTTTTGTGGCACCTAAAAATGATTTTGTTATCCCTTTCTCTTACAGACTTCAGTGGGATATAGACTACACAAATAATGTGTGTGAGTATGAAGCCTTAGTCTTAGGGTTGGAAGCTGCCAGGAAGTTGAACATAAAGAACCTGGAAGTTTACAGAGATGCAGAGTTGATAGTGAAGCAAATAAATCGGGACTACTAGGCCAAGCACCCAAGATTGAGATCTTACAGAAATTGCGCCTAGGATCTTATAGAAAAATTCTTTTCATCAGTAAAGGTTCATTTCATCCCACAAGCCGAAAACCAGCAAGCCAATTCACTGGACAAAGTGGCTTCAAATTTTGTACCTCCCACGGCTTTCAAATTAAAGTACCACATAGAGGTAAGGCACAGACCATCCATACCAAGCAATATACAACACTGGCAGGTTTTTGAGGATGACGAACAGATCAAAAAAATTCTGGAAATGGTAGGTGATTTCTCTGAAACCCACATTGACCAGGAGGACCAAAATGATCACACCTGGATTATGCAAGAGGGAGAGGAGCCTCAGGAGTTTTGAGAAAAAATTGCTAACCATCGCATGTTGGTTTTAAAGAATAATCAGATTTAAAAGGGACTAATCCCCCTGGAGAGACTGTTTGATCATAATGATATGCCCTTAAAATCCACTCTACAACCCCAACCAAAAGAGGTTGAAGACTGCAACGTAGGGACCAAAGAGGAGCCTAGGATGGTAAAAATAACAAAGTACCTTCCTCCTGAGGTAAAAATCAAGTATAAATATTTACTCACGCGGTACAAAGACGTTTTTACTTGGTCTTATGAAGAACTGAGAACCTACGACACCACTATGATCGAACACAAGATACCCCTGAAGCCTAGTGTCAAACCCTTTAGATAGAAGTTTAGACAAATCAACCCTATCTTATTACCCGTAGTCGAAACGGAAGTTTAAAAGCTCTTAGACGCGAAAATAATAGTACCACTGAGATACTTCGATTGGGTAGCAAACCTGGTCCCGGTTAGAAAGAAAAATGGGGAGATTAGACTGTGTTTCGATTTTAGAAATCTAAATAAGTCATCCCTCAAAGACAACTACCCTCTGCCCAAAATGGATCACGTATTAGAAAAGGTAGTTGGGGAAAATAGGATGTCGATGATCGACGGGTTCTCTGGGTACAATCAAATTGTCGTAAATGAACATGATAAAGAAAAAACAGCCTTCACTACCCCTTGGGGTACATTCATGTATGATAAGATGCCTTTTGGTCTAATGAATGCAGGAGCCACCTTCCAACATGCTATGGATAACGCTTTTATCGGCGAAAGAGACAAGTTCGTGGTTATCTATCTCGATGATCTAACCATTTTTTCTAAATCTGACGAAGATCATTTGATGCATCTCAAGCAGATGTTTGAAAAATGCCACAGGTTTGGTCTGTCTTTAAACCCCAAAAAGTCTTACTTTGCCATGCAAGAAGGTAAAATCTTGGGCCATATTGTGTCTCGAGACGGAATTAAAATTGATCCTAGCAGGGTTGAAGCTATAGACCCTATAAATATTCCTAGAGATGTAAAAGAAATTCAATCATTCTTAGGAAAGATAATTTTTTTGAGGAGATTTATCCCAAACTTTGTTGAAATTGTGAAATTGATCACAGATATGTTAAAGAAAAATAGTGAAGTGAAATGGACAGCAGAGGCAAAAGAATCGTTTGCACGCATCAAGAAGGTTATAAGTGAGGCACCTGTACTAGCAAGCCTTGACTATCTAAAGGATTTTCTTATTTTCTCGTTCGCCTCTGAACATACAATTGTCGTGGTACTCCTCCAAAAAAATGAAGAAGATTTTGAACAACCGATAACCTTTTTTAGCAAAAGTCTCAGAGACACGGAACTCAAATACGATATAATGGAAAAACAAGCATATGCTATGGTGAAGGCATTAAAGGCTTTCAGAACTTATGTGTTGCATTCCAAGATAATCGCATACGTACCCACTAGCTTTGTAAAAGACATTCTGGTTCAGTCCGACAATGATGGCAAAAGGGGACGGTGGCTCACTAAAATTCAAGAATTTGATCTGGAGATAAAACCGACAAGACTAGTAAAGGGTCAAGGTTTGGCTAAACTCTTAGTTGAATCAAATTTTAGAGCCCTCGGTATAAATAGCCTACAGGGATATGAAGAGGGTGAGGATGTGAATGAACTCAATGAGCAAAAAAGAGCGATCAGAATCGAAGAAAAGTTTTCCTCATCTGATTGGTACAAAAACATAGTGTCCTACCTGTTGACCTTGAAATACCCAAGTGATTTATCCCCATCCAAAGCCAGGACACTAAAACTGCATGCGGTCAAGTACTGTATATCTGAAAGTCAATTGTATTGGAAGGATCCACTTGGCTTCTTGTTGGTTTGTTTGGTTGAATTAGAAACAGAGAAGGTCATAAGAGAATTTCACGAAGGGGTGTGTGGGGGACATCACGCTTGGAGGGAGACAGCTTATAAGATCCTAAGGACAGGGTATTATTGGCCAAAACTTTTCTCAAACGTCAATGCCAAAGTCATAACCTGCAACCCTTTCCAATTGTTCGCAGGCAAGCATAAACTCTCAGTGCTACCATAGGTTTCGGTCAAGACGGAAGCCCCTTTTCAGCAATGGGGACTAGATTTTATAGGCAAAATTAATTCCCATTCTAGCGCTCAACACAAATGGATCCTGACTGCCACAGATTACTTCACTAAATGGGTGGAGGCTATTCCAACCAGAAGGGAAACAGATTCGGTGGTAATAGATTTCCTAGAAGAAAACATTTTGTCTAGATTCGGCTACCCCTGAAAGATAGTCACAGATAACGCCCAGGCTTTTAAATCTATGGCTATGATCAATTTTTTCCAAAAATACAATATCGTGCTCGACCATTCCACGGCATATTACCCCCAAGGAAATGGATTGGATGAGTCTTCAAACAAGAGTCTAATCAATGTAATTAAGAAAGTGTTGAACGAGAACAAAAAATCTTGGCATGTGCATTTAAAATACGCTTTATGGGCGAATCAGATAGGCACGAAAAAATCCATCAGCACTTCTCCTTTCCAAATGGTGTACGGGACTGATGTGGTATTACCCATAAACCTGGTGCTTCCTGTAATGAAACTATGGAAATATGAGAAAGAAGAACCAAATCATGTCACAAAAAGGATAAACCAGCTGATCAAAGTACAACAGCACAGGGTCGAAGTGGACGAAAGGTTGCAAAAATACCAAGACGACATGAAAACGTTATTCGACCGTAAGGCAAAAGATAGAGAGTTTCTCCCGGGCGATTTGGTCTTGAAATGGGATGCTAGAAAGGAAGATTCGATGAAACGCGGTAAATTCGATCATATATGGTATGGACCGTTCAAAGTCGTAGCTCCCGAAGGAAAAAATTCGCTTCTATTAGAAAATCTGGATGGTAAAATCTTCAACGCCCCTGTCAACGGGCGTTATTTAAAACATTATATGTAATAATTGGTTCCCAAAATAAATAAATAAATGATTCCATTATATATACCAGTTTGTGTTTTATATCTATTTCATAATTTCTGTTTGATAAGTTTACTTTCACCTCTAATTAATTAGGTCCGTGATTTTTGTAGAAATAGAGATACGAAATTTTCAATACATTCAGTTCTTTTAAGAAGCACTCTTCGTGTTTACAGGATTCCATTTTCCAACCCAAACGAGCGAAAGGAGCAAACAGAAATTCAAATATCGGAGACTAAATTCATCAAAAACAGGTGATAGAAAAATTTTTACATAATTTTAAAAGAAAACGAAATGGTAAGGCAAAGGTACAAATCCCTGAAGAGTCTTTTCTTTTTGTTTTCCTTTTAACAAAGGTCTTTAAAGCACCGTAATGGTCTCATAATTATGATGTTTTCGCTTGACTGGTTATCAAAATAATGACTCCTTACTCTAGGTCCTAAGAGTTTCACTTGGATAAAAATAGGAGGTAATTAAGATAAGCAGAGAAAGTAAAGCACCTCTGGGAAAGGGTTCCAAAGTCAATTTTAATCCATGATCCCTATGTTTCAAATCCCAGATCTCTCTCTGTCATCCTTTTTCTGTCTGCAGACATACTTTCTTAAAAAACCAAGCTTCTTTTCGGGTTCCATACATAGGGAGAAGAGATTACGTTTTAGCTTTGGAAGTTGTAAAGAAGATTTTAGAAAGTAAGCCAGTCTTCACAACTCCTCGGTCTCTTACTAAATAAAGTTATGCGTAGGTTGATCCTGACTCTTCTAGTTTTTTTAACAGTTTCGAAGGATTGAGGCTTACTCGAAGGAAGGCCCCTAGAAATAATCTTTCCCTTTTTCCCTGCGGGCTAAGGTGTTTTGAAAGTTATGGGAAGGTTGGTACCGAGTAATCAAAGTAAGTTGACAGACCTCCACTACAAATATTACACAGATATCATCCCTCATACAAATTGATTGCCCCCACTTCGTGTTCTAAAAAGTAAATTATAAGACAGATGGTGAAAGGAAATTCATATTTGATTGCCCCCATCTAGTCCAAAGAGATGATGAAAGGAAATTCAGAAATGATTGCCCTCATCTCAACATTTAAATGCAAAAATATATTCCGAAGTGGTGAAAGTAAATTCAGTAAAAAGGGCTAGATAACTTCACCGGGGTACTGAACAGGCTTGCTGACAGTGAAGAAATATCTGAGATATCTGTAAGGCTGTTATACATGAATCTCACTCTACTCTGGAAATCAACTTTCTCGAAACCGGATCTACATCCTAAGTTCAGATAGGGCTCCCCGATTAAAAACATGTAATAAACTTTGTTTGATGCAAGCCAAAAAAAACCACAAGATCTGTTGGATTTCCTAGGACTGTTTTGATTGTCTTAAGGTAGACCTGAATTCAGTAACGAGAAAGAGAAAGTCGTGAAAGGGGTTGTAGCAGAGTTTGAAACACATTTGAGTGTTGAAAAGATTTTCAGAAGTAAAAGACGAAATCTCTTCTTCCCTCTGTATCCCCTTTCCTTAAGCAAGTTTTATAGAAGTAAAACCAATGACTCCATTTACCCAATACAGGCATGTGGTCTACTGTTCTTCCTGTCTCGCAGGAAGACGGGATCCCTAGTTGGACCTATGTTGGAGCTGCCTTTTTCAACTAGTTTAAATGTAATTCTTAAAATCAAAGGTTGGCCTTTAAGTTGTCTTTTACTTCATGACCTTTACCCACTGAAAATCTCATTAGTCTCGATATGCAAAGTGGTGATGGTTGTTGTACTCCTAAGCCATTTCCATTTAACCATTTAGCGAGATTTTTCACTTATCTATACCTTGGGATATCACGTTTCAGGAGTTACAAGTCACACTGTTTCCAAGCCCCGAAGCGCGAAGTTGTGAAACAACCTTGAAAGCTTACCCAGGTTAGCACCGAGAGTAAAGTTCCTTAAACCTTAGTTAAGTGCTGCCGAGATTTCGCGTCTCGACGATCGCCCTCCCCAAAATTCTTACCGTCATAACTCCGATAGACAAAGTTGCAAAATAGTTTCAAAAGTCACCCGGGTTAGTGTCAAGGGTAAGTCGTTTTAAACCGTAGTTAAATAATGTCGGGGTTTCGCGACTCGGCATTCACTCTTCCAAGAAACTTTACCTTTGTAGCCCTGAGTCGCGAAATCATGATATTAATTAAACACTTAATCCGGATCACGTTTTTGCTTAACTAGATCACGTCATCACGATCTCAGGTTTTAAGGGCTTGAAAGATAGGAATGAAATCTCCTGATACGGAGAACGTCGAAAAGGGTGATTAAAGTTTAAAGAAAACCTAATCAAAGAAGCTAAACCAGATTAATCAGTGCATTATTACAAATATTAACATGCACCGTCTACGGGTTAAATTTAAATGTTTTTTGCGCTAACTTGTGTCACGACCCGACAAAATTTATGGCATTTATTTGAAATAAGGTGAAGTGATAGGTAAAGATATTGTTTTTATTGCTAAATCTTTCTTTAAAAAGCGATTTTGATCGTTCTGCTCGTAAGGACGTCTGGGTTTTAAATGGTCGAGATATAAAGTTTTTCCTCTCATTGTTTCAAAATTCATTTCTATCTTGCGCAAAGAAGCTCTTCTCACTAGGCTAATTTATGTATGTATACACATTTTTACTGCAGGAGAGCTAAGTCAGAGTCCTCTATCATGGCCCCACGAAAAGCTTCCAAGGAAATTGTTGAGAGTTCAGGGCAAGGCTTAGATATTGTTTCTGATACTTCACCCCGAAGTGTTGATTTTGTCAGAACCTGGTCATACATCTCTGAGGTTCTTCAGTCCGAATTGATGAACTGTTCAGATGACTCCAGTGATAATGAGAAGGCTGACTTGGCCACCAAATACAAAATCGTCGTTCAATCAGAAATGCATAAGATAGCGGCCAGGCCACGACTCCTTCCATATTATGATATGATTGGATGGGCATTAGATCATGTGGATATCCCGACCAGAACTATTATCAGCGAGCAGAAGGTGACCATTGGGACTTTCAGACCAGAACATTTGCAGGTGATGTACCAATTGTCACCCACACCAAACTTCTCACACAACGCCAAGTTTCTGGAAGGTTTTAAGCAAAAATAATGCGAGCAATATGGAAAAAGCCTGTCTGATCTAATCAAAGATTAGGTCTCTCACCCCACAAAGTTCAGGGCGGACGGTAACGCAGTTTATTCAATCTCCTCCCTAGAACCACAATTCAAATATATAGCAATGATGACCTGTCGGTTGTATGGGAAGGAGGACACCACACATTTTTTTCTCCTGTGGATGCCTCTTATTCATACAGTCACTGAAGGTTGTTCTTTCGAATGGGCTAAATTGTTGTCAGACAGTTTAATTAGCCAGATTACTAAATATCGGATGCAGAGGGAAAATGGAAAGGCCGCTTCATTTTTTATGTTCGCCTACATTATGGATGTTGTCTGTTTCATGATGCCTTTCCCTCTAATGAGCTGGAGTTGGACTCCATCTGAGGCTGAGCCCATCCATGTCTACCACTTCAAACTTTGGGAAGATAAGGCAACAGAATTTATATATGAAATTTTCAATTGGGTAATGGTACCAATGCATGTATCCATCTTCGGAAACCCACCGCTCAAGATTTCAGACAGCATCGCCACCAACTTGAAAAACATGGTCGACTGGTACATAGAGGCTGAATTTTCATACATCAAGGTTTTCGTCACTTCTGTTCCCCCCTATGCTCTACCATTATTCATACCGGATAGGTTGGTTTGTCATGAAATCGCTAGGCAAATTGTGATTGGTGGCATAAGCAAGGAGCTTAAAGGATTTTTGAAGAAGGCATGGCCACCTTTCCCCATTCATTTGAATACCTATTCTTTATTAGATTTCAAACATGCGAAAGCCGAGGCAGCAGCTTTGGAGGATATTAAATTGGTCCACATTGAGTTCAAGAAGCATGACCCACACAGGATCATGGGAAATCACATGGCGAGTTGTGGCCTTAAAAGGTATGAACATGAGCATTCACCTCATGATGATGTCTTCCAAGGAGCGAGATCCTATGTTGAGGTTCTCAGTCAAATTCAAACTCTCTCGCCCGAGGAGAGGATTGATTTCTTCAAATTTCAGGAACATCGACGGAGCTGCCTTCCCCCAGTCTTATAGGGTAAGAACCCGCTGACTGCAGATATACAGAAAACAAAAGCCAAGGGCTCCAAAGATTCAAGACCTGACCAAGAGGAACACCAGGAAAAGAAGAAGCAAATCCGAGGCCCGAAACAGGAAGCTGAGATCTCTAACCCTTCAAGCAAGCCAGCCTTGGTTGTTACCCCGGGGAAATCATCCAAGCAGATCGGCAGCTCCATCATTTTTGTTACTCCCCTACAGTCCACAAAGGGGATCCCAAACGCAGGTTGGATTTTCGGCGAGGAACTAATGCCTATAACTGTGGAAGAGTTGCCTCTGAAAGAATTTTTCTTCGATAAGAAGAGAAAGGTCGTTGTGAGACAAGAATTTTATCAAGAAGCAGGCAAGGTAGCCAAGAAATTTAAAATCCTTGCTGATGGCAGAGCCATGAAAAAACAGGAATTTGCAACTCAGATAGCAGGGACGTTGGAGACTTTTGCTACAGCCAACCAATATTCTGTAGAGTCCCTAAAAGAACAGTTGAAGCAGAAAAACCACTTGATCAAAACTTTGGAGGATAAGCTGGCTACAGCAGAAGCAGCCGCCAGAGATCAGGTGAACACAGGTATAGAGCTAGCTAGGGCAACCGATCAAAAGGAAATCGAGCGGCTCAAATCCGATCTCGAACAGACACAGCAGATGGCTCAGACTAACCAATCATAGATAATCCAGCAAGGAGAATTGATAGGGCAATTACAGGCCAAATTAAATTTCGTCGAAAGTCAGATGATAGATATCGGGATATTCCAATCCCAAGCCATAGAAATCCGAAAAAGAGTGTCGGCAACTCAGCAAGATTTACTTGCTAAAGTAGACACTATTCAAAATCACTGCCAACTCATTGATCAAGTACTGGAAAACATCTCTTTCAAAGAAAAATAAGTTGGGGCAGCTCGGGTTGCTTTCCAAGAGGTTGTTATAGCCACGACAAAAAAGGAAACGGGCAGTAGTTACATGTTTTCCATCCTAGAGTAGACCCGAGGTAACATCTTGTTGAAGGCATGGGAGCGTAACATATCATAAGGCAGACAACGAGCTAAAGAGGTAAGAAACTCTTGTGAAGAAGCATTCAGCTTCATAGATGGGAGTTTGTTGGATCTCGATGGTGAAAACAACACTGAGACACTGGGCTAGATTAATATAGCCAAGCACCTACTCAATATCAAGGAGAATGAGGAAAGAGATTTGGCTGAAATATCACAGATAACTCAGTCAGATATAGTCCAAGTAGATAAAGCTAATAAAACCAAGTGTACATTTATGTTCTATCGGCACTGAAGGCCAACAGGTAGAAGGAAAGTTGCCACAATTAGTGAAGGATTGTTACACTTGTGAAGCAAATAATCAAGCAGAACCTTCCAGGTTGACAGCCCAGTTGGTGGAGAGGTGCGTCACTTGCACCGAACATGCGAAGGGGTAGGTTTTCAGTACCAAATAATGACATGTGTCTGCCTGTTCAATTTTTAGAAACTGGAGTTCAAAGGAAGGAAGATTCTCCATCCGCCCGAAAGAGGACAAAGACAAAGAATTGAAACGCAGAAGTCTCCTTTTTGTAACCGAAAAAATTCCTGGAATGATTGAGATTCTAGTGTATAGAAATTTGTATAAATATGCACTTTGAATAAAGAACAAGGGCTAGACCTTTTTGGTCAATTTTAATAGAGACTCTCTCCTTTTGAATCTAATACAAAGCAATCCAAAGATTCCTGATTCCGTCAAGACTGTGTTATAAGTTTGTTTCCTCTATGATTTTATTTCAATTTCATTTCGCATATATATATCTGATGAATGTTTTTTGCTGCAATTTAGTAAAACCTCTACTGTGGTGATAAATTTTTAGTCATCTATATCGTTTACATTTTTTCCTCTGTATAGGCTATTAGTAGGTACAAGACCTATGAACCTTTTAGATTGTCATATTTTATGATTCGTCAGATTTCTTCTTATCTTATTTTCTTCTTCTGTTTACAGGGTGAGATTCTCTCTTGATAGGAGCCTCATGTTATAGACAGCTAAATGTTTTTCTCACATTTCACACACCATTTATTTAAAATATAACTCAGTTACGGGAAAAGGCCTTTGGTTTGTACTTTATCTTTAATATTGGATTCAAAGGTTCTCTTTTATAAGATCAAATTGATACAGCATCAAAAACCTCGAATTCTCCTTTAATTCTCTTGTTCATCTATGACTTTCCCCATTGTAATACAGCCTAATATTGAACCCAGCTTATCGAACAAAACCCATATTGTTTTAAACCTCTTTGATACCATACTTAAAATAGCCACTACCCGGGTAGAACTTGAACATTCATGGGCCGCGATTGAATGGGATATAAACATCCAGGAACAGTTGGAAGCGAGACAGTGACAACCTAGAAATTATCCTTAGATTCCTTTCCCGAAGGTTGACTCTTCTCCCTCTTTATCCTTTACTCACTTTCGGATGCCTAGACATTGTACTTTCTAAGCCTTAAGTATAGACTTTGGAACAACAGTGCCAGCCATTGAACTTGGAATCTCGCTTAAGTAGTTTGGGACATTTACACCCTGGATCATGTACTAATTCACTCCAACAGTATATTCCTTGGGCCCGCCACTAAAAACCAAATTGAATACAACATTTTCATTAGCCAACTCTCAGAGGCCAGTCACCTCCCTTTCTGTCACTTAAGCATCCTTTTAGATTCCCAGTTCATCGTGTTGCAGTTTAACAATGTGTATCACGTCTATGATCCATGCTTATACCACAATTACCCACAAGTCGGACTTCCATCACACAATTTTGAGTCAATCACATTTACTCATATCCCTAGGAGTCTAAACCAATTTTCAAATCAAATGGATAATCCAGTCCTAGAATTGAATTTATCACATTAACATGCATTTCAACAGTATTCATCATCCATAAAACAAGGCAACAATCATAAGCATCACACATGTTTACCAAAAACATCAGAAGCATACTCATCAAATGGTTTAGTCATATATATAGATCAGCGATCCCAAACATGTTTCCGATACAAAAATACAAAGAAACTTAGCTCCACGACTAGGTTGCCTATACTAAAACCCCACAATACATACAAAATGGGAGTTCAACAACTCCTATACATCATACAAAATAGGTACATGCCCATACAAACTACAAATACCACCTATAATGACTCTCACTAAGGTCCCTCTCCACCCACAAGGGGTTCTCCCCCTTGAGGAAGTTATCTAGTTGGAATCTGACTCATCATGGCAACCCCTGCTACTATTGCCCACCAAACTAAAGACCTCCAATGTGTATCCCCTTCGATACACTGCTCCAGTATCCACTCATCTCTTACCCATGGCCAGAGATCCTCAAGCACTCCATCCAGTACGATCTGCAACTAGCTCCGCTAATCCATAAACTCACAAACCACTACCGCCACATCCTCCACTGCCTGAGCATGACTAGGTCCCTCCCTCACATCCTTCGAGGGACCTACTCCCAGATCACCGTATCGACGACGCCTCCTTTCCCTCCCCTTGACTACACACTCATCCTATGTTGCTTGTGCGATATTGGTCTCCCAACCGTTGGGTCTAACATCTGCATCAACAAACCACAAACTTGTATTAGTACTATGGATATAAAAGCATACAAATAAAAGAGTATTGAAATATACAACAAACTCACCTTGCTCATCCTAGATCTCACCCAGCGATAGACACATGTCCATGTGGTGTCTGAAGTCAATGTTGTGATACGAAAAATCTAAAAATACTTGTGGGGTCTGCCACTAGACCCCCTCAAATAGAGGTGTAAAATAATGTCCAACTTCACCACCACCCTGGCGAGGTAGCAGTTGTCCCCATCTCATCAGTCGATGGTCTCGCATAGCGAGAGGGTTTAAAATCGCCTGCGGGCATAATAAGACCACCCTCTTAAACATGAAGGAACACAGTACAAACCCAAATGAAAACTCATCGCCTCTTGCAATGGCACACCTATCCGGTTGTGCCACCATACAGGCCCACATCACACGTGCCCAAGCATACATACAACCCTCCATGGTCTGCTCTACAATAGCCATAAGTTCCCTCGATATGCATTGAGTCCCCAAAGACCCAAAAATCTGCATGATCATCGCGCAAAAGACCTATGTATCCAACGAGTGAATCATGGATATACTAATCAAGCCACCACTCATAACTACCGTCCTCGAGTAGTGCCTCTCGACCATTGCTCCTATTGTTACCCTGACAGAATCCTAGGCTGTGTCAATAGCTTAGTCCCTCGAAAATGGAGCCTAGTAAGGAAATAAATGTCAACATCTATTGTAATGTGGAGGTGATGCCCCCACACCTCAAACAAATATCGCTCAGGACACCACATTTGAATGATAAAATCCAATATCGCATCATGCGACCACAGTAACGAGCAGTCAAAAAACCGCAACAAACTCGCTCGGACCAAATGGCATCGGATCCGAGCATCATCACCCACCATCCTCCATAGAGACTCCCAGTCCCTATCTCACCACTAGACCGACATCTTCACCCTCTTCTCTATCACCTACACCCATTCCAACAAAAATCTTTAGTTTTTCTCATCAAGAAAACTAATCCCCTAGAAAAATCAACATTTTCCTTTGCGTGGTCATTCCCTTAACAGCCACGCACTTTTGTACCCCTTATAGTTGTGCACTTTCACGTGACTATTCATCCGACAAATGCACAGTCATAGCGCGACTATCTACTTAATAGTTGTGCAAATGTGTGTGTCCTAACCTCTGATAGTCGTGCACATGTGCGTGACTGAGGATAAATCGCATGCATCTCCCACCTTGGACACACAAACGAAACCCTGATCTTTGCACACATATGTGCACTCAATATTACAACATCCATGCACCTTGTGTGCAGTTGTATCCATAAAACCCATGCTCATGTGCGCGGGAGACAGAAGTTCTCCCACGTAGCTTTCTCTACCCAGTCATCAAATTGGTCGTACGACCCCAAACCTCACCCAAAAAATGCCTAACCTATGTCAGATGTTTTGAAAACTTACCTAACTCCCGCACATTCAATCTAGGTTTGTAGGCTCTCGTACTGCTCAAAAGAGTCTAACATAGCCACTGACATACCTCCACATCAACAAGTACAAATGAGGTAGCATTGTGGGCCCCACCCCCATATATATGCCCCATTCACAAAACTTCCTCGCCTTCATTCTAGAGCACACAAGCTCTGTTTTCCGCACCATTCACACCACCAGGATCCTAACCTGGTCATCTTCAGAATAGTACCATAGATCGTTCATTTCATTCCCAAGCCCCAGGGGCCCCTCTTTGCACCTCGGGAACACGTACACATCATCCTTACACATTGTAATTCTCCAATAACTATCATATGCGCTTCATCTTCAAATATGTTTCACGGTGGGTATTTGGTTTTATATGTGCAAGTACTCATCCATGGCCTCCTTCACACCTTCAGTCTTGGCCACCGTATGGCCCCTTCAGGTACATATTAAAAACTGACATACACTCATGCCCCTACAAACAACTGCATATCCCAGTTATGCCCCTCGACATTTATCCTTAGGATCCCCACACTTGGCTCTGTGGTACCATCACCTCCATTGCATTTAGGTACTATCAACCGGTAACATTCTCACCTCCATTGCATTTAGGTACTATCAACCGGTAACATTCTCACCTCCATGAGTTGTCCCACATATATTTAACCCTTGGCATATTAACGCGCATACCATTTTATACATTAGGTTTGGAAGTCCTGGTAGTGTTACACCCTAGCATAAGAACCACATACTTCTTCCTCATCATCATTCTAACCACCCCATTCTAGACTCCTTCCTCATGTTTCTGATTACATTAAATGCACCACCGCATTATCTTGAACCCATCACCCCTTACACAATCAGTTGCCCATCTGCAATCATTCCCTCCATTCACCTACCCAGTATAGAAACTAACCAATGGGGCCCCCGCCCTCCATCTTCATTCACTTGAGCCATCATAAGGCCAAGTCCTCTTCCATTGGGAAACTCATTTTTGTACATGTACAATCACCACAATGATTCATTATTTATTTTTGTATAAATTTTTTCTCGTACATATAATACATTTTTGTCATCGAAACCAACGATGTTTTCCTTAGCACATAGCAACCCATGTCACCCTTGGTTGGGGCACCTTACTTCCATTCCCATCTCTGTGAGATATTTGTACCACATCCAAAATCATGACGACCATAGACATCCATTTCCCCTACCTCCATATTTTTACCTATCGTACATCTCCTTGCAGTCTCACCCATTCAACACAGTTTACCTCATATTTGGTTGTCCCCTGATACCACATCATGTTTTATGGTTGTTGTTATCCATCAACACCCCCAATCAAGGGTCGTTCTTAAGATTCCATATATACCAGACACCATTCATGTTTACCAACCCCTTCACCTTCACCAATATAGTTCCTAATATCATTTTGATCAAATTGATGCCAAGAAGCCCTTTGCTTCTTACAATCTCGCCCCCCTCCCTGTTGACATTAGCACCAGTTTCCAGGAAGGTGGTAGTATCTTGTCTCTCATTTCATTATTATTGTTCAGTCTTGGATGACACATAAAGACTCATCATTGCTTTATGATGTCGTTGATCCCCATAACATTCAACTCCAAAAAAAAATCATGTTACGTTGGGTCTTATTATGTAACTGTTATAGTTTCCATTACTCTTTGAAGACCTCTGAATTTTCTACGCCATCAATGCCTCTGGTTTATCGACATATTACACCATTTTCCATTTCTCGATTCAGAGTTCGTTCATTCCACGGAACCACCATATGTCGTTATTGATGCCCCCGAGGGTGATGCAGACATCTACTTCATCAAGAATTTTCAGTTACAGTCTATTATTTTGGTTTCATGACATGAGCATGGGGCATGCCTTCCTCGTTTGTACTAAGATACAGCTTTACATTTCAATTTTCGGAAAAAAAAATTACACTACTTCGAATACCCTCTTCCTCTGATGGGTCATTCTCACCGTCCCTCTTAAATGATAGCTACAAATCTCCTATTGTTACAACAATTTCAACAAAAAGAAACATTGATGTATTTTGGCAATAGGTATGCTCCCAACCTCACACATTTGGGGTAATCCGCTATCACCAAAAAATTTCTCAAACACGTACAAACAATGGATGAAAAAACAAGCAGCACAAGTACAACATACTACCAATAATGATAGGATTATGACATTTAGTTTGGAAAGATAATAAAAAAAACTATGCAAAATGGCCCTGAAAATCTATGCGCATTCAACAAAGACAACGTGCACGCACCCGCACAAGCTAACATAGTGTACGATGTGCATAGTGTGTGCCTTGTGCGACTGGCAATCAACAAACCCGCACGGATGCAGAAACAACATATTGATGATTTTGGTTGGGCCTGAACTACTTCTGGGATGAAGTGGATCTCAACCATACCCCAAAATCCCCCTAAAATTTTTCCTTGGGTTCACTGAAAGGATGGGAGGTACCTTTAAAGACCTCCCCATTCACATTGGAAACTAGTTGTAAAATATCTTGCCATCCTCCTATAAATAGAGGATCATGGTATAGGAAGAAAGGAATAAATCCATAGCATTGTTATGTTGTTCAAATTCTCTTGGAGAAAGACATCTTTCCCTTGAGCCATAGGTTGAGCAAGTGTAGCACTGTGCAAGCTTTACACCTCTTATGAAGCTAAGCTTTGGGAAATTCTCATCATTTTAAACTCACCATTGGAGAGTGATAGCTCCATTTTTTGAGGGATCAAAGAACCCTCCCTTAGGAGGAATAGGGGATTCATAGTCCCATATTTCTCCTCTTGGTGTGCTCAATTCGAAGATTCAGTTCTATTGGGTAATCATTCCATGTGTTCAATTTCATGCATCCTGTGTTAATGCTTCCTTAGTTTAGTTTCCATTGCTTGTCATTCTTATCTTGCTTTGTATTTTGCTTTCTAATTTGCAGGTTTACTAACTTGATAACCAATTTTTGTTTTGCTTTGTTGGCTTACCAAGGTAGTTAAGGGATTCTCTTTTGCTCATTCTTGTGACAAAAGACCCCGAACAGGCATGATCAAATAAATTCTGCAAGGAAGTGATCTTCAGATCATAAATAATCAGTGGTTAATTACATTACTCAAAGTGAAATGATTTTTCCCAATGATCATGCTGAATTAGTTACTCTTTCTTGCAAGAATTGTTGGACAAAAAGAAAACTAGGTTCACTAGTGGAGGATAGATTTGGATAACTATTTACTCTATGAGAGGACATAATAGTTTGA
>JASDQU010102901.1:359297-385190 GCA_032191745.1 Picea mariana | reverse complement strand
CCCCCCTTGGCTTCGCTAGGAGTTGGCCTAGACGGAGGAGTTGAGGATTAGGTGACAGCACCTTAACTCTCACTTGCCCCCAAGGACACACCGAGTGGATTGAAGATTTCTTCCACGTCTCCCAAAGGTGTGTATAAGGCGGCAACACGTCCTTTGTGGCAGTGAACATCTTTTGAGGCAGTGGTTCCTGGGGCCGAAAATACAACAGGGGATTAGATTGATCATCTTCATGCATACTCGACATGCCACGTCTAAAATTTTGAAAAAGGTCGGGTTGTAAGCAAAAAACAGTTGTCAAAGGGTCCCGTAGGCACATTTATGAAGGAAACATGGCAAAAGAAGGTCTCTCCACGACATGCAAGGATAAATTCAATGGCAAAGATGAAGCAAACTTCATTCCAAACAAAACCCATGTCTCAGAATTATTTAGTCTGAAAGTTTTTACGTGAATTCAATAAACCTGGCTATGGAGGCAAATTAAAAAGCATATTAATGACTTTTTTCTAAGGGATTAAATATTTTTTTAAATCACTTTATATTATAAAAATACCATCCCCTACACACTTTACCCATGGTCGCAAAAGACAAAAGAGAGGGGCATGGCAAAAGCTCTATTATCACACCTGTTTAAAAGGGGATCCCCCCCTTACACGTGAAAAGGACAAAGGGTGAATATAATACTATCCAAGCATGACTGGACAATGATGTCATGCTCCACCACATTTATTTGTCTTATATGAAGAACCCAACCATCGACTTAAAAAAAAAGTTGTGGAATTATCAAATGGTGAACTTTCTAATATAGTCGTGGGATACAATAAGGAAGTCGCGGACTTGATTTCATTGAGCTGCCACATCAAAGGGAGCCGCCAAACATGATCCCAGCCACCATTTTCAAAGAAGCTTCCATGCTAACGGTTGGCACATAACTAATCAAAGCCACCAATTATGAAAAAGTCGTTGCAAATGGGAGCGTTAGTATTGAATCAAAGTGAGTCGTTTAGTCAGCCCTAGAGCTCAATTAATAAAGGGGCCCTCGCATTTAACCGCTTCCCAAACAAATGACTAAATCAAGCCGCCTTTCCAAGACAGTCGTGACACTCTCGATTATTAAAATCGATGCTCGATCAATTAAGTAATCAAATTAAACTGCCATCTCACAGAGCCGTGGGTAAAAAGTGGTGCGTAGAGCATTAAAAGTGCAACAGTGAGCGATCCAAGTGACCCGTGAGTAAAGGAACGTTGGTTGTGTTAAGGGGCCAATCAAACTAGTTGTTGGTGCTTCAATCAAGCAAATCAATCTTCAAAGCTAGTTGTTATCTTTTTGGTCAAATTAGATCCTTCATAGATCATTTTTAATGTAAAAAAAACCATTATTTTAGTCAAATGACTTAGTCTCCACCCTCTTGTGGATGACAAGTCAAAGATTGGTTTAGTCTCCAACATGTGGATGACAAACCAGAAATAATATTTTAATGAGAAAGGGAGAACTAACCATTATAATGAAAACTATATAAGGCTAGCCCTGCCTCTCATTTTTGTCGTTGAAACTTTGTGAGATCATAATGCCATTTTTCATAACTCAATTTTCTTGTGTCACTGTGGATTATATATTGTAATGCTTATTTCTCTTGGTCTTAGATATATTTAATTGTGATTTGACAGGAGTTCCTTAAGAAACTTGCAAGAAATAATCAATCGATCCATTGAGGAGCTACATAGTCACATGAAAGAAAGAAGATAGACCTTCGTGTCCTTACTTTCTTTGTGGAATCCAAGTATAATACACCCAAATTGTTAGACCAACTCCTTTGAGAGTAGCTTCAACCAAGTGGTCTATTATTACTTCGACCCTAGTTGATTGATTGTTTTGGAGACCATCCTGTAGAGGAGCTCTCCTAGCAAATCCAAAGAGGAACCCATTTCTATTTGAATTTCTAGCATTGGGGGCGATAGTGCTTTCACTCCAAACCCAATTGACTAGAAATCCATCCGGGCCAATCTTAAGCTTGCAGGGTCATAATTGCACAAACTTAGAGACATCTTAAGGTAAGAGGTAAAGGTAAAAAAATGTCTCATTTTCTTCATCCATTAAATTTCAAAAATATTTTTCAATCATCTTTAATTAAAAAATACAAAAAAGATCATACCCTATCTTTGTTATTAATTTTTATCTCTTGTAAGCTAGTAGATCTTAGGGTTTTTAACTTTTTTCCACTTGGAATTTTCACTACCCCAAGATACATTTGCCCTGGATGTTTTGAGTGTTATTGAATATATTTACAAGAGTTTTCTTGAGAAAAGGTGTGCAGATATGCGTTATAACAGCCAAGGAAATTTTCAGATCTACACTCTTCTTGGCCATAAAGAGGGTTCATATTGTAAGTATCTTCTCCCTAAACCTCTCTATATTCATTTCAGATCTGTTTTACAAGTCTTCTATTCATTTTCTTGTCGTTATAGAGCAAAATTACAGCCATTGAAACAATTTTGGTGGTTGTCGCAAATTTTGGGTTTTGACCCTAGAGGGATTTGAACCCCAACTCTGCAAAGGTAATTCTAAGTTTGCTGGAAATTAATTTTACAGCAGATTTGAAGGCTCTAGGGCTTAACAAACACTTATACTTAGCTGCCCTACCCTTCTTACCCACAGATCTAGTGCATTTTTGCACTTGTGGGAGGCCTCAAAGGGCCATTTTTCTAGTTGTTTTTTGCGTTTTATTCTGTTTTGCAGGTCTGAAATAACAGGACAATGAGGAAAACTCTCATTTCCATCCTCTTCGATCAAGGTATTCACATACCAAATCATCTGAAAAGTGGTAAGAACGTTTACCCCTCTCTCTTGTACTTTATTTGATCATTTTTTTTTAAGATTGAGGATAAGCTAGCTTGTTGTTCGATCTCTTTATTTTCTGCAATATCTTTTATTTCAGCAAGCATAGAAACAATTAACTCCTAACTTCACCTAGTATACTTTGTTTAGGCACTGGTCTTGATATTCTTGTGGTGAAGTGTTGTTTAGCGGAAAGCCTCTTAGCGTAAGAGTTTGGCTTAAACAGGGAAAAGGATAAGTGTCATGGTGACATTGGGCACCTATCCCATATGTTGCTACCATAGCAGTCCAAGACCTTGTAGGACTGCCGGTTTGTGCGGTAACACATCTATGATATAGGACTCGCTCCCTTGGATCCACTTGTCCTTATTTAATTATTTATTTATCTTACTTTTTCTTTTCCCGTAAACTTATCTTATTTTAGTGTTTTTCTATAATTACCTTTACTTATTTTACCCCCTTCTTTTATTACCCAAATATTTGTTTTTAAGTATTTATTATGATCCCTTTATAATAATTATTTTACTTCTTTATTTATAATAATATGGGGCATGACATACTCTCCTCCTTCAAGGAACTTCGTCCCGAAGTTAACTTTGATTATGTTGTCCTAATTGTATCTTCCACATCACCCTCTACTGAACTAGTATAAGGCCACTAGCCGCAGCAGGCATCGAAAGCTCCAAGGAAGCGCGAGAAACACTCTAGCAATTCTTCCCAACTTTCAAAACCAAGCTTAAAGCCTCTCGATCTATCATGGCTCTAAGGCACCAGACCTCATCTGCCCAAGCAGACATCTTAATCAATACTTACGTACACAGGTGATCTGGATCAATACTCACGTACACCAGTCATCTGGATCATTACTCACATACACCAATCATCTGGATCAATACTCACTGAACCAGGCATCTTGAAAGGTTGGACCAAAGGTACTCAACCCCAGCCATCAAAGTCCAATCCCACAACTCCACCGACAAGCAACACTCTAGCCGTTCTCTGGACTTCGGCATCTAGATCAATACTCACACCAATGATCTGGATCAATACTCACGTACACCAGTGATTTGGATCAATACTCATGCACACCACTCATTTGGATCAATACTCACATACACCAATCATCTGGATCAATAGTCGATACACCAGGCATCTTGAAAGGCTGGACCAAAACTCCCTCCTTATACTCCCTCGAGTACACAGCCCCAGGCATCAAAGTCCAATGCCACAACTCCACCGAAAAGAAACACACTAGCCGTTGAAATATCCATGATCCAACGAATCTGGATATCTACTGTTGATCTAGTGTTTTGTCTCGCAGATCTGATACTCTGGGGGTTTCTAGATGCGTTTTATCTTCAGATCTGATACTCTGGGGGTTTCTGGATGCATTTCAGTTATATGTTTGAGATGCTTTGTGATTGTCGCATGTGTGTCATACATTATGGTTTAAACAGTATATATATGATGCATGCAGAAATAAGGAACCACAACCTTCCAATAATATGTATTATGAGATTAAGCAGGAAAATACAATGATATACTGGAAATATAGAAAATAGTCCTCAGTTAGATCTCATGGATCGTCACTAGAATATAAGCAGATAACATAAAATACCTGTGATCGGAAGATGAAGGCAGATTTGATGCATGCACGGATAGATCGGAAAAAACGGTAGTTCTGGAGAAGCACGGTAACCGCTACAAACTGGAAAACTCGTCCTGAAGGATATAACCGTCGGAATGAGCTGGAAACTGTCTCAATAGGAGCGCCCTAGCCTCTAGGTTGATCCTGGTGACTGTCAGATGGAAGATCCGTCCTCTTAAGCTGCGGATCTCACCCCTTGGGGGTCTGCGCACCTCTTGGGCTCCCTGAGTGCGCCCTAATGATTCCACCAATGGAATCGGCTACTATATGTCTCAAAATGTGCACCCTGGCTAATGTTGAACTGGGTCGAAGGAGTTTCCTCGAATCTGATCTGAAACTTCGTCTAGAACCCCAACTGTCCTTCCTCAAGCGCTGCGCACTGTATGGTTGACTGTTGCGCCCTGAAGGATTCCACCGTCGGAATCTGATGACAGGTGGCTCAAACTATGCGCTTTGGCTGGATCTCAACTGGGTCAAAAGGGATCTGCAATACAAGCTCTGATCTCGTGCAGCTACACAAACCCTCTCTCTGACCTTGCGCCCTCACTAGCTAAGTTGCGCAACACTGCAAACTGGATACTCATGAATCGCATAGTGAAATACCTGGATGGTATCTCTAATAGGCTAGGGTATGTCTCTCAACACCGAAACCGATCAATGTTGGTGGTTTCCTCCAGAAATCCACAAAACAGAAGAAGGTCAAATCTCCTCCTCCTCTGGGAACTCTTTGAACATCAAATCATAACATAGTATAATGAGGAATTAGGTTGAATTCCTCCCTTTATACTCTTCCCGATCTAATTCACCATTGACCTCACTTAAGCTAAGCGCTTTTCCTCCTAAGGTGAGTAATTAATTAATTAAGTCCCCCAACTTAACACCTTTTCAATCTATTTCTCTGTTGAGTCTTGACTTAGGCTTAAGTGACATTTAATATGTTTTTGGCTTAATACATCGTTTAGCCACCAATTCTTTCTTATTTCTCCTCTCGTTCCCTGTTTGTGCCTGACTATAGTCTACGGGAACAAATAGACTACTAAGTCGCTCCCTGTTGGCCTACTCTTGGGAACGGGACATTGTAGTCCTCCCTTCTCGAGATTGCTTGTCCTCAAGCAACATCAATCCTGGGTGCTGCAAAATATGCTCCCCCTCCCACGTGGCATCCTCCACTAGAAGTCCCCTCCATCTAACCAAGCACTCCCTGATGACCCTGCTCCTCAACCTGCGCTCTCTCTGCTCGAGCACCTCCTTTGGCACTAGCTCCAACTAGCCCTCCTCATCTAAGGGTGGCAACTCCTCTGAAGTGTTGATCTATTGTCCCACTGCCTTTTTAAGGCAAGAAACGTGAAAGACGTTATGAATCTTGCTACCTTCTAGTAGCTCTAGCTCGTACGCCACCTCGCCTACCCTCCTGATGACTCTGTATGGTCCGTAAAATCTCGGCTTCAGTTTCTCTACTCCGCTCCTCTTTAAGGAGGACTGTCTGTATGGTTGTAACCGCAGAAAAACCAAGTCCCCTACCTCGAAACTACGCTCTACTCTCTGCCTGTCTGCATAGATCTTTTGTTGGTTTTGTGTTGCCTGCAAGTTTTCCTTCACATCCCACAGAATCCTCTGGCTCTCCTCCACCCAATCTTTGGCCCCCAAGACCCTGCTATCCCCAAATACAGTTTCCACAAAAGTGGGTGCATCGTATCCATACAATGCTCTAAATGCTGACATCCTTATAGACATATGGTGAGTCATGTTGTAACAATACTCACCCATGTGCAACCACCTCACCCATGTGCGTTGTTGTCCTCCCACATAGTTCCTCAGATACCCCTCCACCCATTTGTTAACAATCTATGTTTGTCCATCTGTTTGTGGGTGGTAGCTTTTACTCATGGCTAGCTTTGTGCCTATCAACCGAAAAAGCTCCTGCCAAAATGTTTTGATGAAGCACCCATCTCTATCACTGACTATCTGCCTAGGTAGGCCGTGTAACCTGAATACCTCTCTAAGAAACAACTCTACTACCTGTATGGCCTTGTAGTCCATGGGTATGACAAAGAAATGTGGAAATTTGGTCAGCCTGTCGACCACCACAAATATACAGTCCCTGCCCTGCACTCGAGGAAGGCCTGTAATGAAATCCATAGAAATGCTCTCCCATTTCTACTCTGGAATGGGTAGAGGTTGAAGTAACCCTGTTGGGTGTGTCTGCTCGGACTTGTTCTGCTAACAAGTCGTGCACTCCCGGATGTGCTTCAGTACATCATCCTTGAGACCCTTCCATGAGAATCTCTCCCTGAACTGTGTGTAAGTTTTGAAGTACCCCTGGTGCCCTGCTGCAGGTGAATCATGACACACCTTCAGAATCTTCCCCTTTAAGGTAGATTCTGGAACCAAGTAGATCCAGTTCTTGTAGAAAATGACGTCATCTAGTACCCGGTATCTATCATCAACCACCTATCCATCCATGACCTCACAAGCAAATTTGTTTTTGGAGTATTCCACCAACAAATGTGCTTTCCAATCTGTGCAAATGTCCATCATCGAACACCCTGGTGGCCTCCTAGACAAGGCATCTGCTACGACGTTCCTTTTTCCCTTGACATACTCAATGTCAAAGTCAAAGGCTTGGATCTTCAAGGCCCACTTTTCCTGTCTCTCACTAAGGTCTTTTTGATCCAGGAAATACTTGAGACTGTTATGATCAATCTTCACTACAAATCTACTACCCACCAGATGTTGCCTAAATTTGGTTAAGGCGTGCATGATTGCTAGCATTTCCTTGTCGTAAATAAAGTAGAGTTGCTCCGACTTGCTGAGCTTCCTGCTCTCAAACACAATGGGGTGGCCTCCCTGCATCAACACTGCTCCAATCCCCACCCCCGATGCGTCGCACTCCAAGATGAACGACTACAAGAAGTCCGAAAGGGCTAGAACAGGGCATGTGCTCATAACCTCCTTCATCTTCTCAAATGTCCGTTGTGACTCCTTCGTCCACTGAAAGGCACCCTTCTTGGTCAAATCTGTGAGTGGTGATCCTAACTGTGAAAAACCCCTGACAAA
The DNA here is from genome assembly GCA_032191745.1 of Picea mariana. Lineage (NCBI taxonomy): Eukaryota > Viridiplantae > Streptophyta > Pinopsida > Pinales > Pinaceae > Picea > Picea mariana. The sequence continues at coordinate 377,652 of JASDQU010102901.1, read as the reverse complement.
CCTCCTATAATAGCTGGACAGCCCAAAGAAGCTCTACAACTCTGTCACACTCCTGGGTGTTGGCCAATCCACAATGGCCCAGATATTCTCCTGATGTACCTGAACCCCCTGTGCACTAATGATGTGGCCCAAGTAAAGTAACTCCGTCATCCCAAACTCACACTTGGACTCTTTGGCGTATAGTGACTGGGCCTCCATGATGCTCAACACCTCATCCAAGTGCCCCATATGCTCCTGCCATGTCTTGTTGTAGAACAAAATGTCATCGAAGAAAACCAAAACTGATTTCCTCAACTACCCCATGAATATGTGGTTCATGCAAGACTGGAATGTAGCTAGTGCATTGGTCAACCCGAATGGCATAACCAGAAACTCGAAATGGCCAAAATGGCACCAAAATGTCGTCTTCTCTATATCCTTCTCTCTGATGTTGATCTAATGATACCCAGAGCGTAGATCAATCTTCGAGAAGATAACTGCCCCATGCAGCTCATCCTCAACTCGTCAATGCGAGGGATAGGATATGGTTCTTGATGGTTTTCTTATTCAAGGCCCGATAATCGATGCACATCCTCATGGTACCATCCTTCTTCAGGACTAAGACAACTGAAGAAGCGAATGGACTGCTACTAGGTATGATGTGTCTCATCGCCAACAATTCCTTGATTGCTTTTTCTATCTCATCCTTGAACCTCCTAGGATGACGATAGGGTGGGGTGATCATGGGTATGGCCCCCTCCTCCAACTCAATGCTGTGCTCAAATCTCCTGTCCGGTAGTCTCCCTAGTGGAATTGAACCAAAAACCCATTGATGTCATCCCAACAAGTTCCTGATCTCTGTTTGATACTGTTGTCGACCCTCGGAATCCTTCCGTGTAGTGATCAAGCACTCTGCGGCAAATGCTACCTCCCCATGCCTGAAGATCCTCTCCATCCTCTTGGTCGAGACTGTCCTAGGTGCTCCTATAGACATGCCCGTCAGAACAACCGTCTTCCTGTCACTGTCTTTTAACCCCATCTCCAAGGTTTGGTAGTTGGTGGTGATTTTTCCCAAGGTGATCAGCCACTGGACTCCCAAAACCACATATGTGTTAGATAGGTCAACCACATAAAATGTATCTCTCACAGTGTAGTTGCCTAACTTGATCTCCAAGTCCGAAAATCTGTCTAGACACTCCACTGTATGGTCATCTGCTACTGCGACATCAAATCCCTCAAACTCCTCTATCTGAGGGGCCCGTATCGATACCAATGAAGCGTCGATGAAGTTGTGGGTGGCCCCACCATCTATTAGGGCAATTGCCCGTTGCCCCTGAATAGTCCCTCTGATTCGGAGGGTGTCATACCTGGGAACACCTGAAAGGGTTGCTATGACTCCTCCCTTTGTTGGTTTCCATCTGCTAGCCTGCTCAGTAGGTTGTGGAACTATCGGTGGGTGGGCCCCTGCCGGTGTCGGTGGTCTACGGGGAGGTTGCTCCTCTGCCTGCTTTGACTCCTCCTCTGAGCTCGTAGATCCACTGTCCTGCTCCTCCTCCTCACTGTCCACGGAGTCTATTGCCACCTCAATATAATGAATCTCTCCCTTGCCCAAGCACCTGTGGCCTGGGACCCAAGGATCTTTGAAGTTGAAGCAAAGCTTCTTCCTCATAAGCTCTCGCCTCGTCTCATCATCCAGCTTCTCCTTGCCCTTCCATTCTCTCTGGAATGGCTTCATGTCTTGATCCTTCTGTGGTACAAAGCGTTTGGGAAAGGGTTTAATTTTTGGCACTGAGTCTGCCAAATCTCAAGCGCGTAGGATGGCATCCTACAAGGTGTGAGGCTGGTATGCCTTCACCCATCCTCTCAAGGGTTTTGTGACCCCTCTGTGAATAACATGATCAGCCTGGGCTCGGAAATATCTGTCACTTCCACTACTACCCGCTGAAACTCTGAGATGAATGCCTCTGTTGTGCCAGTTTGTCTCAACTGGGCTAAGTCTCTGAAATGGATCTTTGGATCCCTCTTGTCAAATCTATCCATGAGTCTCCCTGTAGGAGGTGATGCGGTTGTGACCCAATGTCACCAATCCATGATGCCACCAATCATGTGCCTCACCCTCCAAGTGTAAGGTAGCGAAGTTGATGGCCTCTGTCTCGGTCATCTTGTTGAGTTTGTGTATGTGTCTAGCTTTTGCACCCAAGCTTTGGCGGTGCATTTGAACGATACGTCAAAAGAAGGTATGGTGAGTTTACCAACTTTCCGGATGAAATCAATGTTATGCCCCTGCTACTGCTACGGTCCTCCTCTCTGTGGCTCTCTGCGGTGGTTCCCGAGTCTGAGTCCACAATACTCGACTAGGGTCATGTCCTAATGGAAGTCACAGCCCAATGCTGCATACTCCCTCATGTACTCTGCAATGTCCTCTGCATGAGTGGGCGGCCTCTGTGCTATCGACAGTTGTGCTTCTACTAGGGGTGCCCTCTGGAAACTAGGAAACAAAGGTCTGGGAATCCTACTCGAAGCGGTGTATGTGCGAGTAGGAGACTGGGGTCCACTGCCTACCCCTGAGTTCCCATGTGCTGCATGTGGGGATTGTGTGCCCGAGTTGCCCACTATAGTCAATCTATCAACCATCTATGCCAAGGACTGAGTCATGGCCCGCTGACTAGCTACCATATTGCTGATAACCTGCATGAAGGCTGCCTCTGGCTCCATGGGGGCCTTACCACTGCCCTCCGGTTGCTCATATCTGTCTACTAGCATCCTCTCTGCCTCGTGCTCAGCCTCACGCTTTTTCCTTCTCTCTGCTTCCCTGTGCGCCTCTTCCTCTTCCTCTGAGCTGGGAGGGAAAGGAGGAAAGTCAAACCTAGGCCTTCTTTCCTTACACTGTTGTAAGTGACATATTCGTCACCTACATGCCCACGGCCCTCTGGGTCCTTTGCTGCACTCATCGTCTTTAGTCACAGGCTGGCAGGACTAGAGCTTTGATACCACTGAAAGATCCATGATCCAACGGATCTGGATATCTACTGTTGATCTAGTGTTTTGTCTCACAGATCTAATACTCTGGGGGTTTTTGGATGCGTTTTATCTTCATATCCGATACTCTGGGGGTTTCTGGATGTGTTTAAGTTATGTGTTTGAGATGCTTTGTGATTGTCGCATGTGTGTCATACATTATGGTTTAAACAGTATATATATGATGCATGTGGAAATAAGGAACCACAACCCCCCAATAATATGTATTATGAGATTAAGCAGGAAAATACAATGATATACTGGAAATATAGAAAATAGTCCTCAGTTAGATCTCATGGATCGTCACTAGAATACAAGCAGATAACATAAAATACCCGTGATCGGAAGATGAAGGCAAATCCGATGCATGCACAGATAGACCGGCAAAATCGACAGTTCCGAAGAAGCACGATAATCGCTACAAACTGGAAAACTCGTCTTGAAGGCTATAACCGTCGGAATGAGCTGGAAACTGTCTCAATAGGAGCGCCTTGGCCTCTACGCTGATCTTAGTGACTGTCAAACGGAAGATCCGTCCTCTGAAGCTCCGGATCTCACCCCGTGGGGGTCTGCGCACCTCTTGGGCTCCTTGAGTGCGCCCTAATGATTCCACCAATAGAATCGGCTGCTATATGTCTCAAAATGTGCGCCCTGACTAATGTTGAAATGGGTCGGAGGGGTTTCCTCGGATCTGTTCTGAAACTCCGTCTAGAACCCCAACTGTCCTTCCTCAAGAGTTGCACACTGTATGGCTGACTGTTGCGCCCGGAAGAATTCCACCGTCAGAATCTGATGACAGGTGGCTCAAACTATGCGCCCTAGCTGGATCTCAACTGGGTCAGAAGGGATCTGCAATACAAGCTCTGATCTCATGCAGCTACACAAACCCTCTCTCTGACTTTGCGCCCTCACTGGCTGAGCTGCGCAACACTGCAAACTGGATACTCCTAGACCGCACAGTGAAATACCTAGATGGTATCTTCGATAGGCTAGGGTGTGTCTCAACACCGAAACCAATCAATGGTGATGGTTTCCTCCAGAAATCCACAAAACAGTAGAAGGTCGAATCTCCTCCTCCTCTGGGAACTCTCTCAACATCAAATCATAACATAGCATAATGAGGAATTAGGTCGAATTCCTCCCTTTATACTCTTCCCGATCTAATTCACCATTGACCTCACTTAAGCTAGGCGCTTTTCCTCCTAAGGTGAGTAATTAATTAATTAAGTCCCCTCCTTAACACCTTTTCATTCTATTTCTCCGTTGACTTAGGCTTAAGTGACATTTCCTATGTTTTTGGCTTAATTCATCATTTAGCCACCAATTCTCAGTTATTTCTCCTCTCGTTCCCTGTTTGTGTCTGACTATAGTCTATTAGAACAAATAAACTACTAAGTCACTCCCTGCTGGCCTACTCTTGGGAACGAGACATTGAATCTAGGAGTTTTAATTCATTAACCAATATAAAGCAAAAGCATACATAGATCAATTATTCACCACAAGATACATAAAACATATACTTGCATAAAATGATACTTGAGACAAATGTTAAATGCAAGTAAAATCAAAATTGCTTCAAAGTAAATGACTCAAATAAAGTGTTTGAAGTATATGGTTTTGCAAATGTATAAATGAGACCATTGCCTTAAAGGTATCGTGGGCAATGTAGATTGTGTATTTTATTAAGGTTTATTGAAGGTAAGTTAATGAGATAAATTTCATTTCCATGGAAAATAAAGTGTTTGTCTAAACTAGATTTGGCCCTTTAGAAAAAGTCCCAAAAGTGGAGGTTGAGTTTGTCGAACATCCAACAGGGAGATCCCTCTGATTTTGCACACAAGCCCAAGAGAATGTGGGAGATCCGACAAGGAGAACCTAGATCTCAAAGTTCTCGCCAGATATCTTACATAGACTCTTACGTTTCCACTAAAGAAAAATTCCCTTTAGGATTTCCCTAATTAATCTATCACCACTGACCAACCCAGCGTGTATGAAACTTACTCCCAGAAGATCGAGACAAACTCGCAACTAGAAGGGTCAGGAACCGCACTAGGAGCTGAGGGGATTTGTTTATTTTAAACAATAAAGCAAATTACTGAAAAGGAAATGTTCTTTTAATTACTAAAGTCTTCACTGACCAGCCTGTTGCGAGGAGCTGAGGAGACTGTTTATTTCCAACTTTGAAATTGCAAAAATGAAAACTAACTAACAATTAGTATTCTACTTTGCAAAAATGAAATCTAATCTAAATTGTGGTTTATTTTAAATTTAAAGCTGATGTGAGTTTGTTTGAGCACTTATATCAAAAGGGAAAATTGAAGCAAGCTAAGACACAAAATCCCAAAACACAACACACCCCCCTCGGGGGGAAAAGCAAAGTGAGGCCTCCTTTGGCTCACTGATTTTATTATATCGGTTACAATTTCTTTTGAAGAGTCTTAGGATCTCTTTAAAAGATAGATGTGGACCCTTATAAATGGATCGAAAAAGAAATTTCACTTTTACAATAGTTTTCAACAATATAGGGCCACTTCGGGGGTCTTAGAAACTTCAAATCTTCAAATTTTCAGCAAAGTATCCTCTTGTTTTCGCACCAACCTGCACAAAACAGCAAACAAAAGAGAGCAAAGATGGCCAAAAACACTTTAAGATTGTCTTTGGTTATTAGTAGATAAAGCCCAAAATTTTCTAAGTAAATTTCTAGGATAAACTAGCAAAAAGAAGTCTAAACTAGTTAAGAAAGAGCCATTTTCTTTACGAGATTATTCGTTGTCCTAAAACAGAAAGTAATGACAGTAAGAATGCTCAAATTTAGAATTTAAACTCTTAAGAAATAAACTATCTTTAGCTTTAAAATTTCAGCAAAGAAAGAGAACCCAAAGATAGTAGATTGCAAGCTAGATAGAAAGATCTAATCTACTTGCCTTTACTATGCAAAGAAAAGGATAACTTATTTCTTTAAACTGAAACTTTACTTTGCAAGTATTTAAAATAACTCTCAAGAAATTTTTAGATTTTGTTTGAGAAAGAGATGAGAAGAAATGTCCCTTAAACCCTTGGAATGCTTGGGCAAAATGGAGTCTTCTTGGTATGGAAAGAGGGGCTATTGTCCTTCAAGATTTTGGAGAGAGAGTAGAGGCAAGAAAGCTCATCCAATCCTTCAAAATGAGAGCTCTAAGCTTCACAACACTTGCAAGAAACTTGTTAGATCTTGGTGTTACCTACAAAAGAAACTCAATGGCACATTAGTTAAGCAAAACATAAAATGCACATTAAAATCTCTAAAATAGATAATCAATAGGAATAAGAAATCAAATAAGATTAATAATCCTATCCTTTATGAGCAATAGTACTCCTAAAAAGGCCAACTTCAACAAATTTGCATAAACAAATAAAATAAAACAATGTCACCTCATAAATTTGCACATGACAATGAGCAACCACACATGTATCCTCACCAAATTTGCCTCCAAAGCCTTCTTTATTCCAATTCAATAATGATACAATGTTTACAACAGCAATAGCAATCCTTCTCAAAAATCTAACTAGCTTGTGCAATGGGAGGAAGCTTCAATTTATAACCAAAGAGAAGAGTTCCCCATGGAGGAGGGCGCACCAAGTGGACAAGGAGGGCGTACCACTTGTATGAAAAAAGCAGCCAAGTGTGTGGGAGTAGGCTGCCACCTCTCCCAATACTCCAACAATACAACACATGGCAGTTTTGAGGGGATAGGGGGATGCCACCTCTCAAGAGGATGGTTGCCCCTCTTGAGAATGCACACCCTCTTATGGAGCACATGCCATAACTCCAACCACATGTCATATCTTTTAGCTCTTGACCAATAAGATTGCTCCTATGGCTGCCACCTTGCCTTTTGAGGCTTTTACTCACCCAAAACATGTCCCCACATGTTTCCAAGAAAACAGTCTTTGCTGATTTTTCTTGATTTTATTTGTCTTTTTTGGGTTTTTTGAATAAAATTGATTTTTAAGTGATTAAAATCACTAATTTTACTCAACAAAGTGGGTAATTAGGTAATGTGGGTGCTCTAGTTCTAAAATTGAGCACCCCCAAAGCATAGGAAAACTCCTAGTACCACATTTTTATTACAATTTTTTTTTAATTAAAAATTCTCGTTTTGCGGAAAAAATTTAATTAACTGAGAAAATCAAAAAATCATAAGGAGGACTTAGCACATTTCCATAAGACTTTAGGAGTATATTTAGCATAGTAATATACATTAGACACTAGGCTTAGATCCATGCTAAGGCCTAACCATGAGTATATACTCTAGCTTTGGAGAATTTAGTGAAAAAACTCATAAATTATAAATTGTTTTTAAACAACAAAATATAATTAATAAGTAAAAAAAAACACTCCAGAGTAACAACTCATGCCTAAGTCGAAAGTGGCTAAGACCTTTTACAAATTCATCATGCAACATCTCTTATTACAATTTGTATGGAAAATGTGAAAAAAGGTGGTCTTATTGACCGGCTGAACTTCTGAACTCTGAATTTTGAACATGAAAATGTTCATTCTTTGGCGGCTCGCTGGAAGTCCATCCTAGTGCAACTTTGATGGATAACAGTGATGAAAATTACAAGACAGAAACTCATACAATATAAGTTGTAACTCTCCCCACCCAAGATCAATTCCTGCAAGTGACATGTTGAGCTCTTAATTAGCATATTGTTGCATTGTCCTTGAGCCCGAAAGAATCCAGTTTACCTTGGGTGCCATCCTTGAAATGAGGGGTAGTGCCCGGTGGGTTTCCAAGCGATATGTATTTCATGGAAACAAAAAAACAAAAACAAAAAGCATAAACTTTTATCTTTGGATATCTTTAGTGTGGGATGACTTGAGCACACCCCCAAAATTTTCAAGGGATGGTGGATTGGGGACAAAAATAATATATATACATATATAAAGAGAGAGAGAATAATAAATAATTTTAAAAAAATCACCTTAAACATGAATGAGTGAGATTGAAAATGTACATATCGTTTTATTAATAATCAGTGAAAGGTCTAATGTCAAAAAAAACAATGCTCCCACCCTCTACATCCATGACCACTACATTATGGGGACATATATTAGCTACAACATGATGCAATGTTATAAAGGATGTATGCATGGAAGTGCACATCCAAGTAAGCTAGGAGTTTGTATATGGTTGGATGGATATAAAAGGGAACTTTCTTAATATGATAGACAAGTAATACACCATGTGCAACAAAAACTTCAGTCTAAAATGACCAAAAGTTGTTTCAACATTTGTTAAAATTCAGAAAAAAGTCAATTTTCAAAACCTCAATTATCATCTTTGGAAATTTTACCAAGTTAACTTGACCACTAGTCTTTGGACCAAACACCACCAAAGGATTCTAGTTTTTGAATAACAAACAATGTATATATTACAAAAATCTTGCACAAAAGGCTCATGTTGTGCATAATACCTCTGGGACTCCAACCAGATACTTTACAACAGTTTTGTAAACCCCCGATGCACTGCCAAGCTGAGCCAATTGTCTTCGCCTGTGAAATTCACAATTCAAACTCTGCCAATAAAAAAAACTCCCACTATCAGGAAAACAATGTGCACTAAGTAATACAGATTTGTAAAACCCACCTCTCCATCTGTTGCTTCCATAAGAGAGAATATTTGTCACGAATGCTTCCCCCAGAACTAATCACAGCATCAACTTCTGCTTGTTTCCTTCTTTCTGAACGTTCACGTTGTTGCTTAAAAAGTGAACAACGAAAATCCTGGGGCATATAAGTGACAACTGCAAATATAGCAAATGAAATGAATTTAGTTGAATGTTGAAAGTTGATCAAACTTCCATTATTTTCTATTTTAAAATTGTTCATTTCAGTTTGTCCTTTAAAAAGGTCCAAACAAAATATAATACATCTAACTTACTAGAAGTTCAAAATTTTTAAAAGAGAGGCTCAACAAGAAAAGTTAAGAAAGATTTTGGTAAGGTTCTTTACTAACACACAAGCTTGATCAAAGATAACAATTAGACCAAGAAGTTGATATAGTAAGATGGGTCACCGAGCTTCCCGTCCAACAGATTAAGCATCAAAGCATTTTTTGGGGCAATATCAAATATAAGAAACCTCCACCCTAGCCTTAACTAGCTTTTAAAGTTCACAAATAAGACTATGGATGTTTAAAATATCTTCATATACTCCATCTCAAATGCAGTCATTCTATCCATCCAAGAAAGAATCCACATTCAAATGATTGAAATAAAAATTTTGACTCAAACTAGGCTGCATGAAACAAGGAAATGATGAATATTTTGAATGGGGATGGTTTCAAAAATGCCCCCATAAAATATTGGAACTGAGTAGAGTGTTAGAATATAACACAAAAATCTAAGTCACTTAATATGTTAGTGACATGTCACTGCATTAATATCATAACGTCGAGATCAGGGTTGGTTGGTGACACCATCATAACCAACTTAAAGTGCTATATAATGATGTTCTAGTGGATGAGCAACTTGAGAGGGTGACTCCCATAGAGGTATGTGTTGCAACATCATCAATATGTCATATTTATTATCTCCAATTATGTTTGTCTCAATACATTTATTGTCTCGGTGAATTTATCGCTAAGGGTATGGACTATAACTTATCAGCAATATCGAGGTAAATATCGGAAAATATTGGGAAACTTTAAAAAATACAAAAATAATCATTTTTTCAATTCTTTAAACATCTAAAGCAACAACAACATCAAACAAACACATTGCTACACAAATATGAAAATAAAACTAATATATAAGTATAAGATGTCAAGTGGTACATCACACATCAATACTGAAATATGATATCTATCTTAAAGTCATAAGTCTTGTAAGGTCAGTAAGAAAGAAGAAGGATAGGAATATCTTGAAGAGGATGATCCCATCCAGAATCAAATTCCCAAAGGGCTGGTTGCATTAGAGCAAATCTTTGACAGTCAAGATAGGCATAAAAAGAAAGAAGTAATAAAGCCTGGTGATTATATTGAAATAAACATTAGAACAGTAGAGAACCCAAAAATGATAAAAATTGGAAAAGGAACCTCCAAAAAAAAAAAAATCTAATAAATCTTGTGCAAGAGTATAGGGATGTGTTTGCTTTTACTTATGATGAGCTTAAAGCATATAGGGAAGATGTAATTCAGCACAGAATCCCTCTTAAAAAAGATACTAAGCCTTTTCAATAAAAGTTAAGGCAAATAAATCATAAGTTAGCTCCCTTGCTGCAAAAAGAGCTTCAGAAGATGTTGGTCGTTGGTATCATTGCACCAACGAGACACTCATCATGGTATTCTAACTTAGTTGTTGTACGGAAAAAGAATGGAGGGATAATGTTATGCATTGATTTCAGGAATTTGAACTTGGCATGTATTAAAGATAACTACCCCCTCCCTAACACGGAAACTTTGCTACAAAGGGTTACAGGATCACAAATCATGTCTATGTTAGATGGCTTTTCCGGGTATAATAAGGTGTTAGTGAAAAAGGAAGATCAGAATAAAACCATTTTCACAACACCTTGGGGCACCTTTGAATACTTAAGAATGCCTTCTGGATTATTGAATGCAGGTGCCACTTTTCAGAGAGCAATGGATTTTTCCTTTAAAGAATTGATGGGCAAATTCATTGAGATATATCAGGATGTCTTGACTGTGTTTTCCAAGGATAGATCAAATTATCTATGTCATCTAAAAAAAGTCTTTGAAAGATGTCAGAGGTATGGCATCTCCCTTACTCCAGCTAAATCGGTGTTTAGAGTTGATGAAGGAAAATTGTTGGTCCACATCATTTCAAAAGACAGGGTAAAGATTGATCCAGAGAGAGTGGAAGCTATCAAAAGAGTCCCTTTACCTCAAACCAAGAAGGCCCTCCAATATTTTCTTGGTCAAATCAATTTTGTCAGAAGGTTTTCCCAAACTTAACCGAAACAATAAAACCCATTTTAAAGTTTTTAAAGAAAGATGTGAAATTTGAATGGATAAATGAAGGAAGGAAATCCTTTAAGAGTATTAAGGATTCAATTGGTAAATCTCTTGTTTTAATTACTCTTGATTACTCCAAATATTTTCAAGTCTTTTCCTTTGCTTCAGAAGACACTATTGCAGGGGTATTGCTTCAAAAAAATGATGAAGGACAAGAGCAACCCATCACATTCATGAGTAAGGTATAGCATAATTCAGAGTTGAATCATACCATTATGGAAAAACAAGCATATGCCTTAGTAAAATCTCTTAAGCATTTTAGAGTCTATGATGGGTATTCAAAGATAGTGTGGTATGTGCCTCACACAGTAGTGAAAGACATTTTGGCTCAACAAGATTGCTCAGGGGTCAGAGGAAAGTGGGTTTCGAAAATTCAAGAGTATGACTTAGAGATTAAACCTAACAAACTGGTCAAAGGTCATGGTCTACCTCAGATGTTGGCAGAGGGAAATGAACAGGCTTTGGATATAGTATGTCAGAATAGTAATCCAGGTCAACTTATGTCTGCAATTCTTCAGAGGTTAGAACAGCATCAGTGGTATTCAGACATCATATTTTTCCTCCTTAACCTTACTTGCCCAAATCATTTGATAGGTCACAAAAGAAGAGCATTAAGGTTAAAGGTTTCTAAGTATTGTATTATTCAGGATGGATTGGGGTGGAGGAACCCCGATGGGGTGATACTTAGATGTGTTGATGAGCTAGAATCTAAAAGACTTATGAGTGAGTTTCATTAGAGCATTTCGCGGCAAAAACCACAACCCATAAAATCCTTAGAGCGGGATACTATTGGGCTACTATCTTTTAATATGTTCATAAGATGGTCAAAGGTTGTCGGCAGTGTCAGTTGTTTACGGTAAAGCAAAAGCTAGTAGCCTTTCCATTATGGCCAATAGTAGTTGAGGCCCCTTTTTCAGCAGTGGGGGCTTGATTTCATCGATCAGTTTAAAGACAATTCAAGTAATGTATACACTTGGATTTTGACAGCGACCGATTATTTCACCAAGTGGGTAGAGGCTATACCCACCAAGTGGGCAACCCACAAGGTAGTCATGGACTTCCTAGAAGATAAGATAATTACAAGGTTCGGTGTGCCTGCCAAGATCACTACAGATAATGCCAAAGTTTTCAGTTCAGCAGAAATTTCCTCCTTCTGTTTCAAATATGGCATTGTCTTGTCCCATTCATCAAACTATTATCCCCAATGAAATCGCCTAGTTGAATCAAGTAATAAAAATCTAATGACCATCATTAAGAAGATAGTAGGGGATAACAAGAAAGCATGGGACAGTAAGATCAAATTTGCACTTTGGGCTAACAAAATAACCAAAAAGAGTGCAACAAGGAAAATTCCTTTTGAGCTTGTGTATGGATTAGATGTCACATTGCCAGTTGACTTGAGGCTTCTCGATTATCAACTCCTTCAGGGATTCAGTACAGATAAAGATGCATTATAGAACAGTTTGAATCAGTTAATAGAGTTAGATGAGAACAGAAGGAAGGCATTTGATTAGAGTGTCAGGAATCAGGAAAAGGTTAAGAAGGCTTTTGATAAGTCTTCCAAACAAAGGGTCTTTCAGAAGGGTGACACAGGATTGCTATGGGATAAACGAAAAAGAGAAGTCGGGGAAGCATGGTAAATTTGACAGTTTATGGACAGGACCATATATCATCCATGATGTGGCTGGTTCAAATTCTTTCTACCTCAACCAATTGGATGGAGAGAAGCTGACTCTACAAGTTAACGGGTAGCTCCTCAAATTGTTCTTCAGCGAAATCACCTGATGCCCATGGGGGCATCCTTTGTAACATAGCTCTCTAACTCTTTTTCCTTGTATTTTATCTTCATGTTTTTACTTCTTCCTTGTATATTATTTCACCTTCTTCTTTTTGCACATTCCTTGTATATATGTATATTATTTGTGCAACTTCATTTTATAGTTGGTTTCTATATATATCCTATGTGTTGTCGATACATCCATTTCGCGAGACATGTTTGTTTTGCAGATCACAAATTCTGGATTCTCGCATGCTTTCTTGAAGATCAAGCACATGTCCCCATATGGAGCCAATGTTACCCACCAAGTTGCACTAGGATGGACTTGCAGTTGAGCCGCCAAAGATTGAAAAACGATTTGTTCAAAATCAGATTTTAAAAGTCCAGTCGGCCATCATGGCCCCTTTTTCTCCTTCTTCTTCTTCACCGCATTTCCATACCCCCATGGGAAATTGTAATAAGATGAGCTAGCATGATGAACTTTGTAAAAGGCTTATCCCTCTAAGACTTGGTCATTAGTACATTACTCTAGAGTGTTTTATTTACTTTTTAATTATATCTTGTTGCCTTAGTAGCGAGTTATAATTTTTAAGTTTTTTCACTCAATTACCTCCAAAGTTGGAGTATGTCCTAGTGGTTATGCCTTAGTATGTTGTCTAAGTCTAGTGTCCAATGTATATTACCATGTTAGTCATCATTTTTTAGTCATATGAAAATTGCATTAAGTCCCCCTAAAGATTTTTTAATGTTTTATGCAAATAAAAAATTTCCCGCAAAAATGGAATATTTTAATTGTAATTGATAAATAAGTTTTAAAAGTGGTACTAGGAGGCATCATATGCCTTGGGGGTATTCATTTTCTTGCTTAGAGTACCCACTTTATGTAGAAATTAAATGATAAAATCAGCAAGACTAAATTATGTCATACACTTAGCAACCTAGAGATAATTGTCTTCTATGAATTCTGAAATGTCTAAACCTACATTCAGAAATTACCATAAGCAAAAATACACATTGCTAAGCAATTTTGTAGCGGAATAAACACAATGAATAGCACTCATTCAACCATGAATAACACAGAAATTTAGACAAATGCCAGGGAAAACCCCAATGTGGGGAAACCCAAAGAGAGAGAGATTCTATTAACTTCAGGAAAGATTTATCAGCAGCTGCAATATAATTTCCAGCCAAGAGAGACAACTTACAGCACAAAACTGTCCCACCACAAAACTGCCTTGAAACCCGTGCCACAGTTCGTACAGCTGTACGGATTTGCTGAAAATGGCACCTTGAAAAATGTGCCCAAAACAGGCAGATGTACCTTTCCTTCTGTACGGCCGACCTCCTTCAGAAAACTCTGCAAATGTTGCCTCGAAAAGTATGCCTTCTCTTGCCTCGATTTCTGTGCCAAATTTTGTTGTTGTACGACATGTACAGATCCATACAGTATGGTCTGTCCCAGCAAATAAAACAGCAACACTCAAAACAAAAAATGTCTCCTTGGGATTTGTGCCCTAACTCTCTTGGGAAATGTGCCAACTTGCTGCTCACTTTCCTCTCCAAACTCTCCTTAGAAATCTATCTCACACTCTTCTTCTCTTTTCTTGCGCACTACCCAATGCATTCTTTTATAATTTCTGAAGATGACCTTTTACCTCCCAAGTGTCTTTTCACCTTCCCCAACCCTAAATCCAAAGGCCAAGATCTAATCTTGCCTTTACAAGATCAAGGGCCATGATTCATTCCCTCCAAAATAAATCACTTAAAATATTAAAGTACATTTCACTTTATTACATAAGTGCATTTTATGAAATAAAGTCACTTTAATACACTTCATTAAAAAGTCACTTTAATAAAAGAACCACTTTATTACAACTTTATAAAAACCCATTACAAAGTTAAGTGGCTGGTAGTGTCAACATAAGGTTACATCCGCATACAAGAAAAAACATGCGGAGTACCTCCCAAACTAAAAAGCTAACACTTTACCTATGTACCCACTTTGTGAGTGAAAATACTGATTTTAAATCACTAAAAATCAATTTTACTCACAAATAGTCAATAAAAGACAAATAAAAAACAAAAAATCAGCAAGTGCTATTTTTTGGGAAACATGTTTGGGACATGTTTTGGGTCAACTCACCCTCTCTTTGAGTTAACCAAGCCTTGTTGGCACATAAGAGGGAGTTGTGGGTGACTTCTTTGTTGAGTTGTCAAGAGAAGGGAAGTTCTCCAAGAAGAGGTGCACCCCCCTCTCAAGAGGTGGCACACCCTTGAGGTGAGTCGCCTACCTCTTGAGAGCTGGCAACCTCTCACTCCATCTTACTCCCACATGTGGTGAGTTTTTGGAGTCTTGGGAGATGTGGCAGCCCAATTGCTACACTTGTCTCACACATTCTCACTAAGTGGTGCGCTCTCCCTCCTTGGGAAGTGCGCTCGATTTTCTATATAAACAAGCACTCTCTCCATTCTTCAGCTAATGGGTGTTTGAGTATAGCTTGTAGTTGTCTTGTAAGATCATTGTAATACTCATTTGGAATAAAAAAGGCTTTGGAGGTCAAGACGGTGTATTGAGTTATTGTGTGGATGAATAATTGTCATATGGTTTCTTTATGAGGTGATGTTGTTCTTGGTTTTGCACTCCATTTGTTAGCCAGGCTTAGGATTACTAATACTAGCTTGTGTTCATTAATCCTTTTGATTTTCTTATTTGAAAGACACTTATTTGCATGTATGTTTAAGCTTACTAACATGCTGATTGAGTCCTTGTAGGCAGCACCAAGCTTTTACTTTTGTTTTGCAAGAACTTTGTTAGTTCGTGGGACCTCATAAGCTTGGAGAAGTGGTTGATCAAACTTGCATCTTCCAAAAGACCCCACTACTACAACATTTAAGGACATAGTCCCTCTTCAATGTACCAAAAGACCCCATTGCCCAAGGGTTCCGAACACTGCAAGTTTCTCTCTCTCTCTTTCTATCAAATTCAACTATTCTTTGGTTACTAAAATATTCATGCTAAAATTCACATTTGAATTTCCATTTCATATCCTTTACATCTTGTTTTGCATGCATTAGAAAGCTAAATCTATTTTGCATTTCAAAGTAAATAAATTTGAAGATTAGATTTAGCATTAAAACTCACCCTTTAGCAAGTTTTAAGTCAAATCTTTCAAGCCTAAGGTGTAGTTCAATTTAAGTGCTTTTATTTCAATATTTGGCAAATTCAGGTACCCTTTTACTTGTTGTTCCGAAAAGCCAATAAAACCATTGAGGAAGCTTGTCTTTCAGCTTGCGTTGGTGGCAATAATTTGCTAGTTTAGTTCATTTTTAATTTAGAAATATTTTTGCCACAGTTTTGATTTTTCCCATAAGTTGTCCAAAGTGATTTTGGGCATCTTTTGGGTTGTTTTGCTTGCTGATTTTTGCAGATTCGTGGGCAGATTGATTTTTGGCAGATTTGAACCTTCCGGGTCCCCTGGGAGCAACCTTCTTCCTTTCATATTATTTATGAAACTTGTAACCTTGTTGATCCTCGTTTTTATAAACGATCACAAGCCTTCCCAATAAAGACATTATAAACACATCAATAAAATAAGTGGGCTACTCAGCGCCTAGTATTAAATCCCCCCTGGGGAATCGGTGTCCTTTCGTGGTTCTCAATTTTTGCTTCTCATTTGCAAGACTAACTTAAAAAGATAAAATCAATAATAAATTCAATCACAGCACCGCAAAACATTTAGAGCAGTTTCAATTTTGTAGATTAGATTAGATTAGATTTCAATTTCTAGTGTAGATTTCAATTTCCGCAATTTACTTTCCGAAATTTCAAGTTGGAAATAAACCATCCCCTCAGCTTCCCCTAGTATGTTCTTGACCCCTCCTCTAGGAGCTTCGGCTTGATCTCTGGAGTGGGTTCCATGCAGAACGGGGACTTGTCAGTGTGGATTTAGTTTTAAGTTTTAACTAGGACAATCTGATAGTTTCTATTGTTCAATTGGTACAATACACTAAGCTTGCGTGTGAAGTCAGGGGGATACTCTTTAATGAGACTCACTCTCTCCTTGTTGGACCTTCGGCATTGCTCTTTGTATTGGATATTCTATTGAACTTGTGTGTGAAGTGGGGGTGATATTCTCCCCGTTGGACCTTGGCATGGTTCTTTGCATCCAATTGAGGGATAACCTCTAAAGGGCCACATTTAGATTAGATTTTTTTTGTTGTTATCACTCCACACACACTTCACACTCATAAGTGGACTTGCACTCACAATAGCCACTTCACAATAAACCCATAAACTTAATAACTCATTTAATAATAAAAATTTGATATCTTGCAACAATCTTTACTTTTGTCACTGGTCTTCATATATTGCTTATCTTTTCCATTAAGCACTTGTATCTGCTTTCATTATTGTATCTCTTTCCTGCAGGTACTTTACATGCTTTATATATCTTCATTGTAAGCAATTTTATTTATTGTCGTATATGTTGCTAGTGTAGATTTATTTGTATTTTTCTCTTGCTATTAATAAACTCCTAGATCAATTATTGTGCTTAGATAGTTAAGCCTTAGATTGATTTTCTTAGGGACTACCCCCCTTGGCTTCGCTAGGAGTTGGCCTAGATGGAGGAGTCGAGGATCAGGTGACAGCACCTTGATTTGAGACTTGCCCCCAACGACACACCCAGTGGATTGAAGATTTCTTCCATGTTACTCGAGAGTTGAAATGCAATGGGTTTTATTGATTGCCCGTTTCTCATGGTTCTTCCTCTATGTATTCCTCCTCTCATTTCCCTTTGATCAATCTGCAGGGAAAAGTATACCTAAGATGACCATGTTCTCTACATATATGACATCTAAAGGGTATGTTGATGCAGTCCAACATTTGTTTGTGAGAGAGCGACCCAACTTTCAACAATAATTATCCTAGAAGATCCTCATTGAAATTAACTTCCATGCATATTCCAGCCACTACAATTTTTTCCATCGTTGACGATTTTTCATCGATCTTGAGCAAGATCCGAAACTTGTTCCCTATCAGTTTCGGTATCTTGGGATTCCAATACTCAAAAAAAGGATGAGGAAATTTTATCCAAATAGAGAGCTTGTATATTTCCTCTCTTATTGGTTCAAACCCCAGTTGCCAAGCTCTAATGCACAAACATGATGCATGGTTGTAATCAGTGTTACCAACATTGGCAGCGGCAAAATATCGCCGAGGGCCCGAAAATGAAAATATCGTAAATATCGGGGAAAATATCGGTAAATATCGGAAAATGTCGCAAGGAGGAAAAAAATACAAAAATATTCATTTTTTTTCAATTTTTTAAATATCTAAAGCATCAACAACATCAAATAAATGCATTTCCACATAAATATGAAAAGAGAACTCATATATAAGATGTATAAAATGTCTAGTAAACTCGAATACATCACAGTCTATAGACCAACACTGAATCATGTCCTGACTACTGAGTCTAAAGCCTCAAAATATCATCAAAAAATATAATAAGTGACAAATGTATCTCATCATCATGAGTCATCTCCAATGAAATCAAAT
>JASDQU010102901.1:331706-349491 GCA_032191745.1 Picea mariana | reverse complement strand
ATATGCTAATAAATACTAATAATTGATAATTAATAACTAATGAAGAGACACATCCTAATGAAAGGACATGTCTCTTAGTGAAAAGGCACACCCGCTTAAGTATATATATGGGGCCCTCATTTGTAATCATTCATACTATCATTCTCATACATTTATTCAATATATATTATTTTATCCTAAATGGATTTCTTTATATTCCAAATATTTTGGACATTGATGATCTAAACCAAGTTGGTTCATCTCATTTTTATGCATTTGCTAACACTAACCAATCTTAATAGTGTTTGTTACATATTATATCATGGCCACATATTACATCATATTAACATTTACATTGGAGCTCGTTGTTCACTAGTCCAATAGCAATTGTGTGTGAGGGTCCAATGCTAAACATTGTGACCGAAAACTCTATGTGAAGGATCAGGCCCAAAATTGTATGAGGATTCTATATTATTCGATTGTGACCTAGAACTATGTGTGAAGGTTTGATATAGTAATTGTAGTAGTAAGGTTTCCCTATAAATTCTCTTGAGCTATCAATTATATTGTGCTAATGGAAGGTGTTAAATTTATAACAGCTGCAAGAGCCATTCTCCGGGAGGATGGCAAAGACCCTAGCTAAGCTCTAAGGCCCCCAGTGCACTCCTGGGGTACTTGGTCTGGAACCAAACAGTCAGTGCCATGGCAAAAGACCCTTGTTAGGGCCCCCAGTATATTACTGGGGTTCTTGCTCTGGGACCAAGCAGTTAAAGCCCCTAGATATGTCTAGGGCCCCTGGACATGGTCCAGGGTACCCATGCCTGGGGCATGGGTTGATCCTTGGTTTTGCACCTTGGTGGATAAGACCCCAGAAATGTTCTAGGGCAACTTGATCCTCGATCAAGTACTTTGTTGGTATATGACCCTCCTTGAAGGTGGGCATAACCACATAAGGGATGTATTCCATACGCAATGACGATAAAGTTAATAAGGTCACCTTGAATATGAATGGATAAGTATTGCCACCAAGCTACCCCACCTAAACCCTCCTTTACCCTTGCTTGTGTTGGTTTGAGGTTTTGTTGTTTTTGTTTTAGGGTTAAAGTAAAGTTTAAATTAAAATGTTAATTATAACATGTTTAAATTAAAATTTAATTTAATTTCCTTTATTCTTTGCCCTAGCCTAAACTATAAATAAACCTACCCTCTACCCTTCACTTCACAATTGTGTTGTATGCTTCTATTGTGAGCGGATCTTCTCTCCTTGTTGCGGCCCTCTTTTCTGTTGTTGGTGGAGTATCTTCTGTAGGTAGTGCGGCCCCCCTTCCTTGCACCTGTTGCTGGTGTAGCTGTTGTATGGTGCGGCTCTTTTCTGCTGTGGTGTGGCTGAGTGGTGCGGCCCCTTTCTGTTGTGGTGTGGCTGAGTGGTGCGGCCCCTTTCTGTTGTGGTGTGGTTGTTTGTGGCTGCGGCCCTCCTTGCAATCTGTCCCTTGAAGCTGCTGCCCTCACCTTTCAGTTCTGTTCAGATCGAGACCTCTATCCTTGAGCCTTGACCTTCCTGAAGCTACTTTTGTGTGAGGGTTTATCCACAGAATTTCTGTGTGAGGGTTTGAGTGATTGAAGCTTTCTGTTGAGTGAGGGTTTGACTTCAGAAATGCATGTGTGAAATCCTTGTGGCTCTATCTTCTTGGTGGCAAGAAAGTTCCTTCATCTCTTGGCGAGAGATTCAACCTATATGGTGGATCTATGAACTGGACTTTGTCTGAGCATAATTACAAATGGTTTTGCATCTCTATGTGTGGCTGTGACCTCTTCAAAGGTAAGTCTTCCGGGCAAGGTAAGTTATCTATTCAGTTTATCAGATCTGGACTTTGCTTTGAGTTTTTGTTTTGATCTATCTAGCTTTATGTATCAGCATTGAATGTTATCAGATCTGGACTGTATGTTGAGTTTTAGTTCTTATTTCTGAAGTTTGGTTTGCTGCTCATGATCAGATTGAGTTTTCATTTTGAGTTTTAGATCTGTAGATCTGTATGAGTTTTATTCCAACATTGTAGATCAGAATTTGATGATTATTCTAGATCTACCTATTAACTATATCTTATCCGTTTAGATCTCTTGTTTTCTCTGTTCAAGTAATGTAGATTTGTTTTCTAGATATGAGATCTAGTTGTTATTCTCACTGAAATTTAAAAGACACTCTTGTTCTACTTTACTGCCCTAATTCTAACAGAAGGCTAGTAGGTCTTTGTACTAAATGAACCGCCACTGTGACTACCATGGCTATGAGTAATTCTTATTCTATGGAGAACCTGTTGTTTCTATAGTCCTCTTGTAAAATCGGAAACCCAACTCAAAAGTTGTATTCTGAAAAGGAATAACTATGGCTAGCAAGTGAATTGTTTGTTATCAATTAGTTTTAACATCCTTATGAAAATATGAGTTAGTTTGAAACCTTTGCTTTGTTGTTTTGGTTAATCAAAGTTTGTCTCTTTCATGTTGATTTAAATGTATATGATTTGCATTTAAGCATTAGTTTGTTTGATAGCTCAGTACTACCTAAGTAATCAAGTAACCCCTTGAAGTGACCCCTTAACATTGCAAGCCTTATGCTCAAGCAGCAAAAGCACCAAATATTGGACCAAGGAAGAGATAACTGACAAGAATGTCATGAATATCAAAAGGCCTTGTGCCCTCAATACACCCATACTCGAGAGTCAAAAGTATGGGTCCACTTCAAAATTTTGAATTTAGGTCTTAGAAGTGTTAATGATCGAAAAAAAAAAATTGATTATTGCCTAAATGCTTTACTCAAATTTTGCCCAACTCAAATGTCCTTTCGAAAACCCTAGTGATAAAACGCAAAATCATCCATACGTTTTTTTTCAAGACCTAGCTATTTGTTCTCATTCTTCTAAGGGAAGGATAGACAAGACATCAAGGCCTTTTGGCTTATTATTACAAATAAATCTTATCTCCCCTGGAGCTCTGAGGTAGGACTTGCACTTGTGTCCAATGTTTTAAAAACCGGTCGAACCGAAACCAGTCGGTTTGGCCGGTTTGATGGTCGACCGGTTCAAACCGGTCAATAAACCGAACCGGTCGATCGGTTTATGACCAAACCTCCCAGAAACCTAAAACCTAAAACCTAAGTAACAGAGAAGTACTTGGCTCATGTTTTATCATGCAAATTGGAGTTGTAAGGTGTTTTGGTGTGCAACTGAGGGTTATTTTGCCTTATTAATGTTATTTAAAGAGGTCCCCACCCCCTCCATTTCACCCACCCTAGTAATTAATGGTAATGTTAAATTCTTAAAGTAAAAGTGACATTCTCCTTTATCTTTCATTTTCAGACATTCTCCTTTAACATTACCATTAATTGTTTCAGGATGTTTGAGAGTGGTTCCAACCTCATTGGACTTCATATGGAGAAAGTAGAATTTTAGGTCCCATTCAAAATTCAGCAAACTTAACAGTTTTCAGGATTTCAAGATTGGCAAGATTGCAATGTTTCCACTGGATTCTATCATGTATGAGGGTATGGAACTGACATTTAATCAAGAGAACCAAGCCCTTTATGTACCTCAATGTTGGTGGCATTGATTGTTGAACTCTTTTGTCACGAACCCAGTAAAAATGTACCCTTCACTCAAGTATAAACTCTTCTATTGAACTCTTCTCTTTGTAGTTTGTCGTCATGTCCGGTGACTTAGTAATGTATGTGCACACCAACCTCTGTCTGATATACAAGCAGAGAGAAGAGTGGTTGAAGGGAAAGACAAAGATGTGGGATGTGTTTTCTGATGATAAGGGTTTGAACAACAATGTTGAGTTGGCATTAGCCAACTTGGATCTTAATGAACTAGTGCTAGAGCCGGTCACTTTTGATGATGGTGATCCTTTTGAGGGGTCATCCTCCAAAGTCCACATCAACAAATGCACGGATTGCATTGGATATAGGGAGGATGGAGGAGAGAGCAGTGGCAGTGATGTCAATCTTGATGATTATGACATGGAGGACTACTGACAGTCACGACTCATGAACTATGAGATTCTTCCATCTACGGTTCTAGTATCTACCCTATGGCTATTTTGTATTTTTCATTGGCATTCCCACCTATAGTATTAGTGACTCTAACTTAGTATGTTATTTGATGTTGTAGAGGCCATTTAGAGCCTCATTGATTATGTATTTATGTTCCGATCTCAAGATATGTATTGCACTTGGTGTCGTTTTGATATATTCATGAGCATGCTTTGGATATGTTGTCTCTAATTGTCTCTAATGCTTTAGAAACATGATTTAAAATCTTAAAAATATGTTTTTTTCGTTAAAATTTAAATATTTTATGTATTTTTTAAAAAACCGGTTCGACCTGTTCATTACCAGTTCCGATTCCGGTTCCGGTTCAGGTTGGACCCTCGACCGGTTTCGGTACCGGTTTTGGTTTTTAAAACATTGCTTGTGTCACATTGAGAATCAAAGGATCTTTTGGTTTTAGGGTTACGAGCAAGAGTTTAGCTCCCCGAGCTCCAAGTAAAGATTTGTGTTTGTCTCATGTCAGACCTCAGAGATCTTTTCCTTTCCAAGGAATTCACCTTCTTGTGTTCTAACCCCTTGATGGATGTAGTGTCTTGGGCCCATAAAGCCACATCTTTCAAATGTCTTGTCACATGCATTACGAATGTGACTAGGTCCTACCTTTGGACGTTTCATCGAACCTTAGGGTTATTTTCGATGTTGGCCCTGTTATCCACCAAGTTGCACTAGGATGGACTTCCGGCGAGCCGCCAAAGATTGAACATTTATTGTTCAAAATTCAGAGTTCATAAGTTTAGCCGGTCATTAAGACCAACCTTTTTTCACATTTTCCATACAAATTGTAATAAGAGATGTTGCATGATGAATTTGTAAAAGATCTTAGCCACCTTCGACTTAGGCATGAGTTGTTACTCTAGAGTGTTTTGTTTACTTATTAATTATATTTTGTCGTTTTAAGGCAATTTATAATTTATGAGTTTTTTCACTCAATTCCTCTAGAGCTGGAGTACATACTCATAGTTAAGCCTTAAGCATGGATCTAAGCCTAGTGTCTAATGTATATTACCATGCTAAACATACTCCTAGATTCTTATGGAAACGTGCTAAGTCCCCCTTAGGTTTTTTTAATTTTTTCAGTTAATTAAAAATTTTCCGCAAAACGGGAATTTTTAATTAAAAAATAAAGTTGTATTAAAAAAGTGGTACTAGGGGACTTCATATGCCTTGGGGGTGCTCATTTTTGGACCTAGAGCACCCACATTACTCATGTATCCACTTGGTTGAGTAAAATTAGTGATTTTAATCACTTAAAAACCAATTTTACTCAAAAAACCCAAAAAAGTCAAATAAAATCATAAAAAATCAGCAAGCAATATTTTTGGGAAAACATGTTTTGACATGTTGGGTTGAAATAAAGCCTTGGAAGATTATGTGGCAGTCATAGGAGACATTTTAGATGTGATTGGGTTTGAGTGGGTAAAGTTTGGAAGGAATATTGGAGATCTCTAAAGAGAGGTGTGCACCTCTTGAGGAGAGGTGGCGCATTTCTTGAGAGGGGTGCCTACCTCTTGAGAGGTGGTGCCCTCCCCCTCTTCCCAATGCTCACACTTGTCATTCAACTGAGTTAGGGGATAGGTGGCTGCCCTTTCCTTACACTTGGTTGCCCTTTCCTCTCCAAGTGGTGCGCCCTTCTTGTACACTTGGTGCGCCCTCCCTCATGGGCATCTTCACCCATTTTGCTATATATACAAGCTCTCCCCCTTTGCAAACTAGTTGGAGTTTGGGGAATGTTTCTTGTAGTTGTACTATTGTAATACTTTTCATTTGGAATAAAGAGACTTTGGAGGTCAAGAAGGTGTGTTATACATGTGTGTGGATGCTTGATGTCAATTTGTGCTTAATCTATGAGGTAATATTTGCCTAATTTCTTCTTTAGATTTGTTATCTTGGCCTTTGAAAGGATGTTATCATCTAGTAGGATAGGATTTATCTAGTTTGTTGTTAGTCCTATTGTTCATTTATATTTAGAAACTTTGATGTGTATGCATGTTTCGGTTAACTAACATACTCTTCAAGTTTCTTGTGTAGGTGACACCAATTTTGTTAACAAATTTATTTGCAAGATCTTAAAGCTTACAGGGTCTCATAGCTTGGAGTGGTCATGAAACTTGTTTGTCTCTTCACAACTTCAAGGATCTAAAGACTTAGTCCCTCCTTAACTCATCTAAAGACTCCATTGCCCAAGGGTTCCGAGGCTACAAGTTTCTTCCTTCTCTCTTTCTCAAAAGAAAATCTAAAATTTGGTTACTAGTTGCTTACTTTATCTTAGATATATATTAGATTTTAAAATCCTTCTTATCTAAGTTAGTAAGTGAATTTAAAATTAGATCTAGAGTTCAAGTTTCAATTTTATCATCTTAAACTAGATTTAGCGCAAGAAACGTCATTTTTAGCAAGTAATTTACTTCGAAATTTTTAGAGGCTAAAAGTTGACTTGTATCAGAGATCTTTTAATTCCATATTTGGCAATTAGAGTGCCTTTATATTGTTGTTTTTAAAACAGCAAACAAAGACCCTAAGGAGACAAGCTCTTTAGCTTGCTCTTCTTAGTTCATTTTTGTTCATTTTATGCTAGTTTTACTTAGTTAATTTGGGACTTTCCTACTAATAACCAAAGACACTTCCAAAGTGTTTTTGGCCATCTTTTGCATTGTTTGTTTGTTGTTTTGTGCAGGTTGACGAACAGATAAGAGGAATTTATGTCCATTTTGGGCGGATTTGGAGCATCCGGGACCCCCGGGGGCACCCCTTTCTTCAATAAATACTTGTAAAACATTGTAAAGACTTGTGACCCCCCTAATGAATGGTCACAAGTCACTCCACTAAAGAATTGTGTAATTTCTTTAATAAAATCAGTGGAGCTACAAGCTCCCACTCTTCATCCTCCCTAGGGGAACGGTGTTTTTTGGTGATTGTCTAATTTTTGCAGTTTTAGCTTAGATTCAAATTTTCATAACTAAGGATAAGTTAAGTTTAATCTTTCAATTCATCACAAAGCACTACAATCTCACATAAACAATAAAGTTAAATAAATCTTCATTTAGATTAGATTTCATTTTTGCAAAGTAGAATACTAGTTGCTAGTTAGCTTCAAGTTTATGCAATTTTCAAAGTTGGCAATAAACCGTCTCCTCAGCTCCTCCAAAGAGGCTGGTCAGTGAAGACTCTAGTAATTACAAAACATTTCAATTTCAATACTTTGCTTTATGTTTAAAATAAACAACTCCCCTCAGCTCCCAGTGCGGTTCCTGACCCTTCCAGTTGCAAGCTAGTCTCGATCTGCTAGGAGTAAGTTTCATACACGCTAGGTTGGTCAGTGGTGATAGATTAACTAGGGAAATCCTAAAGAGAATTTTTCTTTAGTGGAAACGTAAGAGAGTCTGTGAGGTTATCTGGCGGGAACTTTGAGATCCAGGTTCTCCCTGTCGGATCCCTCCACATTTTCTTGAACTTGTGTGTAAAATCAGAGGGACCTCCCTATTGGATCTTTGCCATTGCTCAACCTCCACTTTAGGGACCTTTTCTAAAGGGTCAAATCTATTTTAGACAAACATTTACTATCATGCAATAAAATTTATCTCATTAACCTACCATCAATTTACCTTAATAAAATACGCGATCTACATTGCCCACGATACCTTTAAGGCACTGGTCTCGTTTTACACCTTTTGCAAAGCCATATGCTTCACACTTTATTTTCAGTCATTTACTTGGAAGCAAATTTGAATTTACTTGCATCTAACAATTGTGTCTTAAGTATCCTTTTATGCAAGTGTATGTTTGATATATCTCGTGGTGAATAGTTGATCTGTGTATACCTTTACTTTATGTTGGTTAATGAAAGAATAAACTCCTAGATTCATTTCTTGTACTTAGATTAGTTCAAGCCTTAGTATATTTGTTAGGGACTACCCCCCTTGGCTTCGCTAGGAGTTGGCCTAGACGGAGGAGTTGAGGATTAGGTGACAACACCTTAACTCTCACTTGCCCCCAAGGACACACCGAGTGGATTGAAGATTTCTTCCACGTCTCCCAGGTGTGTATAAGGCGGCAACAAGACCAATCATGTTTTATGACATAGATATCCAACCCTCGAGGTGGAGCTTTCCTTTTCTTTGTTCTCAAACTTTAAAGGGAGTAAGGGCATCCATAAAACATTTTGTTGTTCCAACCTTTGAGCTCTGACATAGGGTCCAACACCCATCGAAGTGTCAAACCATGGAGAGAGCATCAATCTTGGCAATGAATGTTATCCCTTCGAGCTCTAATGTAGGGCCCATTTCAGGTCGCGACATCGGGCCTCTAGGTGCTTTGGGTGTGCATCATGGAAAAGGTCTTCTACCCCAATCTTCGATGGTCCCATCACCGCTATGGGACCCAGCAGTTAATTGATATATCAAACATTGGGAGAAGGAAGATTTTGTGTTTGGAAAACTTTGTGTTTACAAGGTCCGGTCTCCATGAGCCCTACCATGATAAATCTGACGTGTACGAATATGCCATCTCGAAGCATTGTGAGCCTAGCTAAAGGATAATTCTTCGTTGGTGGCCTCCGACCTTCAATAAATGGGCCCATCATTAATCAATCGTCATCAGGGGGTTGTGGGTATCGGACATAAGTGATAGAATAGACTTAATATATCGATCATAAAGGTTTCTTAAGCTTTGAGGCTCGACTGGTAAGGTCCATCAGTGTTAAATTCCAAGAATCCTTTAGAAGATAGTGCATTACCAATAGCACGCGACAAAATCTTAATGATGGTAATTTAAAATCGTCTAGGATTTCGGCATTTAAGTCTCTTACCAACCACCATCTTGGAGATATTTATTTATTTATTATGCCACTTAGCGAACTCCTACTTGTTGAGTTTCCCTGAACCTAGCACTCGACAATTAACTCACATAAAACCGCTTTATTAATTAATTGCACAACTAGGTATCAACAAATAATAAGTGGAAGCATTAAACCAAAAAGCAAACACACATTGCACAAGAGATTTTGAGTAAACACCCCCGGAAAAAACCTTGCAGGAAAACTAGTTCTGAGTTTGATTTTATTAAATAAAATCCTAGGCTCTCGTCCTGGGTTAATGGCCCATCAAAGGAATTACAATGCAGCAATAGCCTAGACCACTTGGTTGCTATCTACTTGTTGCCCCTTTCCACACTTCCTCAACCCTGCCCACTCAGTCACAAGTACATGAGCAAGACTCCCTCTTGCTCATATGCACTCATTGTGTGCCTCTCACTCTCCTTAGATATGCTTTTATAATCTCCTAATGACTAAAACCCTATCTCCAAAGTGATCAACAATCAAGATCTGATCTTGATCTCTTGAGATTAATGGTTGTGACTTAATCTCTTGTTGAGATGACTTAAATCACTTAAGTCACTCAACTTTATAAAAGGTCACCTTAAGTCATTAAATATAAAAAGCACCTTATAAAAACACTTTATAAAGTTACTATCTAGAGAGTATCGCTCAGACACTTCCACATGCTAGGCACCACCAATGCCAAAGTACATGTCCGAGCTACTCCAAAAACTAACACTCCCTCTTAGCGAGGAAGGTACTTCTAGAACCTCCACCTCGATCTGTCTCCAAACCCATCACTCCATCTGCTGATGTAGTTGCTCCCTCTGAACCAAAAAGCTTCCTTGCCACCCGCACTGGATCCTATGTTGAAGACCTGTTCCACAAAGCTATGCCCCTAGTAGTCTACTCACACCCCTTAGCATCCATCAGCATCATCTCATACCAGCTAAGTCCTCTGAGAGTTTTGGAAGAAGCTTGAATCCCCGGTACCCACTCACTCTTCCGAGCATCATGTTCTCTATCTGACAACACTGATCCTAAATCCAAGATCCCCTTGGACTCACACACAGGTTGTCCCAGCAACCTGTACATCATACCCTTCCTGATGCCAAGCCTTACTTCCGCATCCAAGGTCGCTCCCTCTGAACGTATGAGCACCAGTCCATCCACGAACATGAATGCATACCCCATATCCTCTAGATTTGATACTGAGAGCAAATTAACCTTCGGCTCCGGAACAAATAACATCTCTACCACCTCCAGAGAACCACCTAACTCTAGCTGGAATCTGACACATCCAACCCCCTTCACTACATGCTAGCCCCACATCTCACATGGAAGTTTGAGCATGTCTCTGAAACACTAAGGAACATCGACCTCATTCCCGTCATATGGCTAGATGCTCCATTATCCAACACCCACGTATCACTGCTCAGACCTACTACCTGCTCCCCACACATGCTGCTCACTACCCGGACCTGTTATCCACAGCCTTTTGCTGCTTCCTAGGTGTTAGCACAAACATCTGCAGCAACAAAAGTAACTCAAAAGCGCTGTGAACCCTAGTTCTGGAAAGTGGCGCTACCAAAATTTTCGTTCGTAGCAAGTCGACCAAGTCCTTTTTTTGTACAGGAAACATCCAAACGTAGCATTCAGAGCAGTCCATTTCGGGCTTGAAATACAAGCAAACGGACGGGTTCAATTTTTCAACGGTGGAGATCCCATGTGCAGTTCAGATTAACGGCTCTCGTGCATTCGGAGTTTCAAAGTCGCGCAAGGATTAACGACTAGACAGAAACCCCGAAGTGTCAAAGTCCCAAAGTAATGAGAGACTACCACGTCAACCGGGAGAAAGTCACTTCGGGAGATATTCATGCCTGTGTTCAAAAGCTTCCAAAGCCCGAAGTGTCGAAGTAACGAGAGGCTGCCATGTCAACCGGGAGAAAGTTACTTCGGGAGATTTCCATCCAAACATCCCAAAGTCTCGAAGTGACATCAGGCTGACACGTTGCTTCAAGCCCTACCACTCCACGGGTGTTTTTCAACTCAGCACATGGCACTTATCCGCCAAGGACGCATAACATTCATTTTAGGCTACCACGTCACTCTGGGCCCGTACCACTCCAAGAGTTTTTCATGCTTCACAATCCAAAACTCCCGAAACCCGAAGTGTCAAAGTACCGAAGACACATGGTGCTCATCCATCAGTAGTTGTTACAGCACAATGACGTCATGCCACCACGTCAAATTCGAGAGATCATCCTCCGGGAGATATTCTTGCTCAGCATTCAAAGCTCCCAAACGCCCAAATTGGCTCCATCTCTAAACATGGTTAAAAGGATTCTGGAGTTGGCAGACGAATAAATTTTAGCAGGGGCGCTAAAATAGCAAGGTTACCCAGATCGCAAATTGCAACAAATCGACGGCCACACTTTATTGCGGGGATGGAACATGCTCGAACGTTAAAATTCTAGAATGGTCCCGCAATCGAAACCATGGTATAGGGAAAGAGGTATGTGGCAGTTGGTGGTGGATTGTGGGGGTCAAAGCGGTGTGGATACAAACCGCCCTTGGCAACTTCCGCAATCACGTGCTGATATACGGTCCATCCAAGAGTGGCGCGTGGCAGCAAAAGCAGGGCTTTCCCAAATCGCGGATTGCGACAAGATCGACGACCACACTTCATTGCAGGGACAGAAGGTGCTCAAACGCTAAAATCCTAGAGCAGTCCCGCAATCGAAACCATGGTATAGCTAAAGAGGTACGTGGCAGTTGGTGGTGGATTGCAAGGGTCTGAGCAGTGTGGATCCAAACCACCCTTGCCAACTTTCACAATCACGTGCTTATATAGGGTCCAATCAGAGAGCAGCGCGTGGCAACAAAGCTAGGCGTTAAGCCTCGTCCTGATCCCAAGGAGAAATCAGTTAATGAAAGAAGGATCGGTGGTTGAACAATCGACTACCCCCTTAAATGGAATCATGAAGGGTCTGGCTGAGGAGACAAAAAACTGTCAGCCTGAAGTACCACAGAGGGCAATTTTTTCTGCAGGCACATACTGACTAGAGTTTCCTTCTGACAGAAGGAACAGAACAGACAAGAGAAGACACACGGCACTGGAGAAGAGGCGCCCAAGCAACAAGACATGTCATTCATTTTTGGTTGCCAACAGGCTCCTTGATTTTAGCAATTTGTTAGATTTGTTGGTACAGATGTTAGACTTGTAGCTTTTTGTGGAGAATCCTAAGATAGGAAGGCCAGCTCGCACTCCTAGTTGTTGTCTTTTGTTTTGATTATAAATACATCTGATAAGTGATATAAGGAAGGAAGGGGGGCCAAGACCGGAAGAGGTTTTGAGAAATGGAATGACTGTATATTTCAGTTTGTAAGCCGGAGGGGCATGTGGCTGTAAATTGTATGTTATTGAAGATTCATATGGGTTGTTTCATCAAATTTGTCTTCTATGTTCTCTATTCTATTCTTCATCTTGTTTGAATGTATTGTTGATTTTAAGGATTAAAATTTGCCTTTGATTGATAGATTCTCGATGCAGTAGAAGATTTGTTGTAAGCTTGCCTATTTATCATTGTTTACTGTTCAGACACATCTAAATTCTCTTTGCAGAGAGGATCTCTGCTTAGCGAATATTCGTCTTTATGTTATTCTCTTATTCTTCTCTTCATCATTATACAAATCTTTTGTCTGATAAGGAGCTTAAATGCCTTCAATGAGCAGACTATTTATGACTCCATAGCCCAATGGTCCATCATTGATCTGCAGTGATATCTGTTGTCTTTTCCTTTCTTTAAAGTCTTGTTGATCCCTGATCTCAAACTAAAATTAAATCAATTTGTATGTTACCAAGCTTACTCCCATTTGCAGTCTAGGGGTGACTCTTGGAGTGATAACACCAGGTAATTTTTGGGTTGCCCGAGCCCTTTCTGGGTGTTACCCCGTTGCCCGGACAATTACGGGACTGCCCGAAAATTTTTGGGCAGTCTGCTCATTGCTCGAGTGCTGCCCGGATTTGCCCAAACCCTGTTGGGTCTACCCGCGGCTTCCGGCCTCTGATGTCATGTTGCCCACCCTCCGCACGGCTCCCTTTTCCTACTCGGCCCCCAGTCTTACTCCTGGCAATTGTTGTGTATGGCAATTGGTGGTGGTAGTTGCTTTCACAGCTGTAGGTCGAGGCCTCTTCTCACCACACCCAGCCACTGCCTTTCTCCCTTTTTGTTGTCAACTCCTACCCTACACGACCCGCGGCTCTATTTCTTCGTGCGGCTGCCTGTTTTGAATGGTCGAGAAGTCCGCTCCTACTCAGTTAGCAGTTGCACCCGTCTACCTCAACCTTGTGGTCCCTCAGCAAACTACAGCGGCTCTCTTCTCCAATCCTCCTTCTCTGCCCGCTACTTACTCAACAATTGTCACGTCCTTTGCTGCCCTTTTGTTGCACACTCAGCCACCGTGCGGATCCTCCCGCCGCCGTCATTCTTTACTCTGATGGCTTCCTCTGCAGACTCAGTTCCGCAATCCCACGCGGTTCCTCCACGTCCACTGCCCACTTTGGCTGCTTGGCAGCTGTGTTCTTCAGCGCTCTTCCACATCCAGCAATTTCAGCAATGGTCGATCACTCGGCTTGTTGCAACCCGATCCACTTCAGATCTGTCGGCCCACACAGTTAATTCGACTTCTCTCGGGCCGATTCAATATGCAGCGGCCAATCACAACTTAATCACTCAATCGTACGAATCGTACAGATCTGTCCGACGGTTGTACAGCTCTTTTTTCTATTAATTACCCTGCAGACTCCCTACAAATATTTCTCGTGCACCAGGTTTCGCCTTTAGATTCTCAGCTCTGATACCATGTTGAGTTTCCCTGAACCTAGCACTTGACAATTAACTCAAGTAAAATCGCTTTATTAATTAATTGCACAACTAGGTTATCAACAAATAATAAGCGGGAGCATTAAACCAGAAAGAAAACACACATTGCACAAAAGATTTCAGGTAAACACCCCTGGAAAAGCCCTTGCGGGAAAACCAATTCTGAGTTTGATTTTAATAAATAAAATCCCTTGCGGGAAAACCAATTCTAAGTTTGATTTTAATAAATAAAATCCTGGGCTCTCGTCCTCAGATAATGGCCCGTCGGAGGAATTACAATACAATAATAGCCTAGCCCACTTGGCTGTTATCTCCTTGTTGCCCCTTTGCACACTTCCTCAACCTTGCCCACTCAATCACAAGTACATGAGCAAGACTTCCTCTTGCTCCTATGCACTCATTGTGTGCCTCTCACTCTCCTTAGATCTGCTTTTATAATCTCCTAATGACTAAAACCCTACCTCCAAAGTGATCAATGATCAAGATCTGATATGTGACTTAATCTCTCGTTGAGATGACTTAAATCACTTAAGTCACTCAACTTTATAAAAGGTCACCTTAAGTCATTAAATATAAAAAGCACCTTATAAAAGCACTTTATAAAGTTACTATGTAGAGAGTGTCGCTCGGACACTTCCACATGCTAGGCACCGCCAATGCAGAAGTACTTGTATGAGCTACCCCAAAAACTAACGCTATTATCCGATGCATACAAATGTCAAGTCTAGTCATTGGAGTATTGTAATGCTACTACATTCGCCCTTGTTGGTTCCCTTAACAAAAAATCTCCACGACCCAAAGTACTTGGTGTACCTAACAACTTTCTACCAAAGATAATGCAAGACTCTTTCCTAGTAAGCATCATTTAGTGTTTCCCTAGATGAGGTATCACGTTGATATGTGGCCACATCATCTGCTTGCCCATGCCCGACCTCCCCTTCCTGCCTCGAGGTTGATGAATGATGGTGCTCATTTAATTCTGCTCAGCTCGCTCTTACAACCCATATCTCGCCGGATTTTGTTGATGGCCCTCTCCCGTGTGCGCGTGTTGGTTTTCGTTTCCACCCGATATAGTCCATTAATGACACTTGTTCGCTTATTGAGGTTCCTTCTAGACTTTTCTCTCTGCATTTCTCTTTCATTCTGGTCCATCTCCATCCCCAGCACCCTGCTCCATTCTCTCTGGTGTTTCCTCCTTAGTCTATCGTTGTCAACCCTCCCTGCTCGGCTCCCATTCTCCATAACGTGTGTTGGGTTCATGCCAAGAGAACATGGCAAGCCGAAGCGGGTTGGTAGTCGTTTTCCTGGCCTTTGTGGTCGCGGTCGTAACCTCCCTAGAGCATTTGGTTGCGAGTGCTCTCGCCACACAGGCATGGAGCGCATTCTTCTCCTCCAGTCACAATTGTTGAGGAAACCCACCCAACTTCCACTCCTTATACTTCCTCTGATCCGCCCCTACCCAATCCTAGGGATGCACATGCACCTAATCCCCAGGCGTAGAACCCTCCTTATCTCGAGTTTACGGACGTTCAGCGCGACCTTCTTTTGGAGATACGCAAGGACAATGACAAACAGAGGTTTCGGAAAGAATTGATGGCACAAACGTTGGACTGGCTCATGGATTCAGGATCAGCTGACCTACAACAGAGGCGCAGTCCAGAGAATCTTCTTCAATCAGTCATGGTTCCAAAGTGGCCTAAATCATCCAAGCATGCTTTTCCCCACATAGCAAATAATATGCATGAACTGTTCTATTTTGATTCTAGTATTTTCAGTTTGGATAGCAAGATCTCAGGGACTTCTTTTTTGGTATGCTCATAGACATTGCTTCAACTATGTAATAGTGTCTTTTTACAGTCATTTTGGACAGGTTTTTTGGAACTTCAACACTAGGTGGTGGGGTTGGTTTCCTTTGCTTGCAACCTCAGCACCAGTGTCATGGATTTATGCTGTAATTTTTTACTTTGAAAGGTAATACAGAATTCTAGCTTGCAAAAAAAAAAGTACCATTTACCATTGACTTTTGGATATTAAAATTGTACTCAAATTGATTATAGGAATAGGAGTTTGGTAGAAAATTCTTTCTAAGTTTCCACCAGCTAATAGACCCGAAAAAGTCAAACATAGTTTGCATATTTAGACCTAGGATATTTAGAGCTAAACATGATCTAATCCAAGAATTTTCTTCGTCTCATTTTCCTTTCAATCGTCAAACCATAGCCTTAGTTTTACAATGATACTACATTATCTCAGGTGTGCGAATGAAGGATTATACCTAGTCCTAGAATGCAAGTCATATTAAAGTTGTTCAAATTTTGGCATACTAATGTCATTTGTAGTTGTGTGTGTAAAAATGGACTTCTGCCAAGGCATGTACAACACCCAAGAGAGCAAAAGGACAAACAAGTCAAAGTATCAACATCTATTGATGAACTACAAACGGACTAGGTCGCCATAGTGACTTATACAGATACTTCCTATAAAACTGGGCTAACTTATGACAAAACCTATCAAGAGTTGATCAAAGGTTACAAAATAGCCTGCATTACCAAGACTTTCAAGGGGCATCTGATGACAAGCTTGATGAATTGCTAATAAATCACATGATTTGATGGTCTTGGATTCACAACATTTGAAATGTTCCCAAGCCAAGATGCCAAGAACATTGCATTTTTCATGTGATTTTTAAACGTTTTCTGGTTGTGGCATTTTGGCAAACACTTTGTAGTCTCAAGTCTCATGAGTTGCGCTAGGGTTTATACTGATGGTTGTTATGTGTGTTTGCAGCAATAATCAACATAAATATAGCAATGGAACATACCTCAACAAGATGCAAGATCAACAATACAAGAGATAACCCAAAAATACCTCAGCTCTGATATTATTCATAATAGAAGAAGACCCTGATACAATGTATCTGCAGATCTGGTACAATATAGCTAATAGCTAGTAGCAATATGAAGATAACCCTCCAACAAGATCAAGAAGAGAAGATACAAGCCTTCAAAGGCCACAAGGCTACAATAGATGAATAACAAGATGAAGTCCCTACCTCCTGAAGTGCCAAACCCCAAACTGGATAAGTTACGCCCTGCTGGAAAGCTGAATACACCCAACAATTCGACCCTGCTGCTAGAGGCCTCCAAACACTTTGAAAATGGTTGGAAGTGTAGATCGAGCCAATACCAAACCATTGGTGAAGTCTTAAGCTGAACGGTGAAGGTATGACCCTCCAAATAAACAATCACCTAATTGGCTTGCGCCCTCCTGGATGACTGAAGACCCAAGAATTCGGCCCTCTTCCTCCTTGGCACCAATAGCAAGCAAAATACTCTCGAAGAATAGATCTGGAGTCTAGGAACAAGATAGAATAGATCCCTAGCTGAAGAATAAAGCTTGGGCCCTTCCCATGAGTAGATCCACTCCAAGATTGTGTCCTTCCTCTAGGAGAAATCGTCCCACTCTCAAAATAAATCAATGCTCCACCAAAATACCTCTCGGATGAGCCAAGAAGGGCGTTATAACTTATGACCTCTACCAAGATAACCCAATAGCTAGATCTTCCAAAACTCCTTCTCCTTGACCAAATCGAACTGCTCTAGTTCCACAAATGCGCCCCCCTTGCTGGAAACCTTCAATGTTGCGCCCTCTCTCTTTTTGTACATGTGGCTAGTGTAGAATCCCTCTAAAGCAGAGTAGATCTGATGTAAATTGGTGAGGGAGGAATCTTTCACCTCCGTGACCAAGCTTGGACCAGGTTGCGTGGGATCTTTCACCACTGAGTTGATCTCTAGGGTTTGTTAAGTCAAAACCCTCAAAACCCCCAAGTGCATGGGCTCACTAGCAAGAAGCCAGATATCAAAATGATAAACAACATAATGAGAGAATAGAGGCCCCTATCTCTCTTTTATCCTCCCTGCTCACCTTGTCTCTCCAAGTGACTTTTACTTTATTTAATTATTAATTAATTAATTAAATCACTTTAATTAATTAATTAACCATTTT
>JASDQU010102901.1:300709-317301 GCA_032191745.1 Picea mariana | reverse complement strand
CATCATTGCAATCATTGACTTCGTCAATAATTACTGTTATTTATGCTCATGTATATTAAATATTGATAGTCATTGACAAATGAAGTATTAACCACTATTTGCATGTATTAGTTTTATTGTTGCCTTGTCTCGCAAACAGGTGCTTCTTCTGTGGTATTTCTTCATTCTTGACTATTTTCTTGGCGGTAATCTGTGAAGGGAAAACTCACCTTGATCCTTTAAGTCTTTGCCTTTCAGAACCCCAGATTACCAGGGACGTCTCCCTTAGGTTTAGCCACCCTAAATAGAAAGAGCCCCCCATCGAGGTGACAGTGGGTGGGGAAGCTCCTGTTACGCCAGTTTGATCCTTACCTTCCAGCTACTTGACCTAGACTACAAACTGAGCGATAACAGGCTTAAGAAAAGGGAGTCATGATATGATAGACCGATTAATAACGATCCCTTTAAATAATACAATTGTTCTTCCTTCTTGTAACTTGTATCTGTTTTTAGAATTATGAGGAAGTTGGAACGTTTTAAATTCCACACGAAATTCCTCTATATATGCTTGGCCTCCTGAGTATAAAAACATGGGAGAAAGGAGGAGCCTGCCCTCAGTGCAGGAAAACTTTGTAAATCTCTGGGGTTGGATTGAATACATGGATGCAAAGGCAGATTTTGGACTTTTTATGAAAAGATTCTAATTGGTGGTGTTATGAGTCTCGTTCTCTCTCATAGTGTGTAATTCCTGTTATTCTGTATTTCATTTTGCTTTCTTCTGTCTGAATTGAGAAATTAAAAGTCCAGAATTCATTATTCAATGCTCTCGGCTTGGTGATTTAGACTATGTTTATCTCTTCTAAACCATTTCAGAATTCATTACTATAATGCTCTGATAATAGTTACGTGTTTCTTTTCTTCTGATACCATCTAAATTTTCAAGCATAAACTCAGAATTCACTTCCTCATTTAGCCTTTTCCTCTTAATTGTTTTCATGATTTGGCAATGCATCCTACATTCTTGACCCCATAGCCCAAATGTCATCTTCAACCCTTCAACAATTTTATCAAAAAACTCAAAACAGACCAAATCTAGCCATCGATTTCCATAGATATATCAAGTGACGCAAGAGAGCCCTCTCTGAATTGAGTAGGCTAGTGCTTCAGCTCTAAAGCTGGTTCAAACAGTTACCTCTGTCGTTTGTCTATTCAGCTGGACAGAATTTACAGAGTGCTAACAGATACTGTGAAGGTAATCTCCCAAATCTATCCACTGCTACAAGGGAGAGGAATCTCCATGCTCTACTAAGTGTGTCTCCTCCCTGCAATCCAATGCGTCCCACTGAATCCGACTGTACATCTCGGCATGTCTCTGAGAACTATCACTCATCACTGTATGCTCCTGCATACTCATGCAATCTCCTGTATACTCTTGTAGCAACAGGGATCCTGGGTGTACTACTGGGTCAACCTCTACATGAACGTCAACCACTCCTGGGACACAAATGGAAGTGTCCTCAAAACTGTCCCTGGCTCTGGAGTTCCAATGCGTATGTGAGTGCTCGACTGTCTCAAAGATCCTCGTGGAGGGTAGCTCCTGCGCCTCCAATTCATAACTCTCCATACCCATCAGTGATCCTGGGTACTCCTCATGCTCCTCCATCAACCGGTGCTCCTCTGCTAAACCACCAACATCCTCTAGCAATGTAACTTAAGGATATATCTGATTCTGTACTAAGATAGATGTAGTGAATCTCTGTCGAATCTCCTCAAGAAGCTCCTCTGATCTAGACTCTGATTCTTGAAGGGTTACCTGTGTGCCTTTCAAGAACCCTCGTGTGCTCTCTAACTCATGAGTGAGTCTGTCCACCTCCAACTCCTGCTCCCTCGGGGCCCTGTGATACATCCTGCCAATCTCCAATAAGTAATCCCTGTCTATCAACAACTACTGGTAGTTGGTCCTCATCACAGACATTCTCTCCCTTAGAGTATGAAGGTCATCCATGGAAAATCCCCCATCTGAACTATCATGTGCCATCGATGCCCTCCAGCAGCAATCGGCCACCAATACATGTGTGTCATCAATGCGCCTAGTGGCTACCATGATCATGTCCTCACTGACTCTCAACTTTCCTGCCAAGTATTGGGACTCCTGATCATAGTCCTACTGAGGTGCTTCCTCACGCCCCTCACTACTAGTGTCAACCCTGAAATCCCCAACAACACTCTCTGCAAAAGATAAGGCACTGAACTGCCCCCTATCCACTGTGCTACTGGGTCCTGTTGTATGCCACTGCACACCCTCACCAACTGCTATCTCCCTCGGAATCACACTGTATCATGTATGAGCAGTTGTATCCTCCTGTGCACTCACCCTGCTACTATCATCTGCACATGGATCCCATACCGATGTGTCCAGACACGTGATTGAGCAGTTGTATCCTCCTGTGCACTCACCCTGCTACTATCATCTGCACATGGATCCCATACCGATGTGTCCAGACACGTGATATGGTCATCCTGACCAATAAGGGGTGCATCCACACCACAGTCAATCGGTCCTGGAAGTAAATGTCCCGTCAAATTGTCAGTCTCCCCAACCTAATCAAACAATGGAGTCTCCAAAAGAAGTGACTCGCTCTCCTCATACCGATATGTATGTGTAAGGTCAATTGTTTGCACGTCGTGTCTCTCTTCCTGGGTCTGTGGATCCATTTGTCCCTTGGTGTGCATCCCTCACACAAGGCTCCTCCATCATATCTGAAATGCCACTAATATCCTCACGTGTCGTTGCTATCACGGGTGTCTGAAACGATGACAAATGTGTCATGGTCATCATAGGAAGCTCATCGGGTTTAGGTACTAACACGTGTGAATCCCCACTAGTGTCACCACTCTGTTGAAGTGTAAGGTCATCAACACTATGTGATATCACTTCTGAAGCACAGGTGTTATCATCCTGTCCATCCCACTGTCCCTCCAATGCGCAAGGGTCACTATCCTCCCCAAGCGTGCAAGAGTCACTAGCCTCTATGCAAGAGTCACTAGCATCATCAGACTGCTCCAAATAAGCATCTACTGCTGCATCCTCATGCACCTCATCATCCTCACTGTCATAGTGCATCTCAATAATGTACCTCTTACCTTTACCCCTGCATCTATGATCTGGCTCCCAAGGCAGTTTGCAGCTGTAGCAAAGTTGCCTGCTACTAATGGGTGTAGGAATGCTCGGTATTCCTTCCTTCCATCTACTAGATGCTCTCTCTTCCATTTGTCTACATAATGCTACAGTCTTTTGTGTGTCTGCTATCAACTCACGTAGGGCTAGCTCCCATTCCTGTTTATCCATTTCTCCCTATGGAAGACCCTTCAGGCTAGCAAGAGTCTAAGCTCTGGATGCATGCACTAATCCCCACGCTCTGATACCACTAAAATGTTCCCAAGCCAAGATGCCAAGAACATTGCATTTTTCATGTGATTCTTAAACATTTTTTGGTTGTGGCATTTCGTCAAACACTTTGCAGTCTTAAGTCTCATAAGTTGTGCTAGGGTTTATACTGATGATTGTTATGTGTGTTTGCAGCAATAATCAACATAAATATAGCAATGGAACATACCTCAACAAGATGCAAGATCAACAATACAAGAGATAACCCAAAAATACCTCAGATCTGATATTATTCATAATAGAAGACGACCATGATCCAATGGATCTGCAGATCTGGTAAAATATAGCTAATAGCTAGTAGCAATATGAAGATAACCCTCCAGCAAGATAAAGAAGAGAAGATACAAGCCTCCAAAGGCCACAAGGCTACAATAGATGAATAACAAGATGAGGTCCCTGCCTCCTAAAGTGCCAAACCCCAAATTAGATAAGTTACGCCCTGCTGGAAAGCTGAATACACCCAACAATTCGACCCTGCTGCTAGAGGCCTCCAAACACTTTGAAAATGGTTGGAAGTGTAGATCGGGCCAATACCAAACCACTGGTGAAGTCTTAAGCTGAACGGTGAAGGTATGACCC
The DNA here is from genome assembly GCA_032191745.1 of Picea mariana. Taxonomy (NCBI): domain Eukaryota; kingdom Viridiplantae; phylum Streptophyta; class Pinopsida; order Pinales; family Pinaceae; genus Picea; species Picea mariana. The sequence goes on along the minus strand of JASDQU010102901.1, from coordinate 313,295 downwards.
TCCAAATAAACAATCACCTAATTGGCTTGCGCCCTCCTGGATGACTGAAGACCCAAGAATTCGGCCCTCTTCCTCCTTGGCACCAATAGCAAGCAAAATACTCTTGAAGAATAGATCTGGAGTCTAGGAACAAGATAGAATAGATCCCTAGCTGAAGAATAAAGCTTGGGCCCTTCCCATGAGTAGATCCACTCCAAGATTGTGTCCTTCCTCTAGGAGAAATCGTCCCACTCTCAAAATAAATCAATGCTCCACCAAAATACCTCCCGGATGAGCCAAGAAGGGCGTTATAACTTATGACCTCTACCAAGATAACCCAATAGCTAGATCTTCCAAAACTCCTTCTCCTTGACCAAATCGAACTGCTCTAGTTCCACAAATGCGCCCCCCTTGCTGGAAACCCTCAATGTTGCGCCCTCTCTCTTTTTGTACTTGTGGCTAGTGTAGAATCCCTCTGAAGCTGAGTAGATCTGATGTAGAATGGTGAGGGAGGAATGTTTCACCTCCATGACCAAGCTTGGACCAAGTTGCGTGGGATCTTTCACCACCGAGCTGATCTCTAGGGTTTGTTAAGTCAAAACCCCCAAGTGCATGGGCTCACTAGCAAAAAGCCAGATATCAAAATGATAAACAACATAATGAGAGAATAGAGGCCCATGTCTCTCTTTTATCCTCCCTGCTCACCTTGTCTCTCCAAGTGACTTTTACTTTATTTAATTAATTAATTAACCATTTTTTCCTCTAAAAAGTAGTTTATCCCTCCTTGTGGCTTCCCTGGCCACTGAAAGTCACTTTTCATCATCTTATCATGTAGTGTTATTCCTCCCAATTCCAATGAGCTATTACACTAAGAGGTTTCTCCAAGTATTATGCCCAATATGACCTCCTTAGTGAATTTAATTAACATATAGCCCAAAATAACTCAAAATCACGGAAATTGTCGGAATGCAACGGAACCAAAGCCAAGCTATGCAGAATGGATCATAATGATGAAATAAGATGAGTGATGCAAGCCGGACCCCAAAATACCCCTCAATAGCCCCTATACTCGCTATAACCTCCATCTGGCAACTCTGGTCATCATAACACTCTGTAATATAATGATGTCCCAAAGTGGGGACATTACAACATTGCAATAAGAGCAAAGGCTATGCCATGCTCGAACATGATTCAATGGTTGATCAAGAGGACAAACATTGGTAACAAGCAAATCTATTCTGACTCTAAAAATTGTATTGGCACCTACGCAACCAGCTATATGTGAATGATATACCAATTTCTAGAACTTGAATAGCATTTAACTGAGCAGTGGATAGACAATTTCTACACACACCATAACATGGGCGAAATAATGCAAGGGTGGTGGAACATTGAGAAATTGTATTGCAAACACCGTTCTGGGAGCTATACTACTAGAAGTTTGAAACCTCAATGATAGACATTCTACCTCTACCTCAGAATCCTCCTCAAGTCTCACCCTTAGTCTCCCTGATGTACTACCTTCCTCCTATTTGTAAAATTTCCGAGGAATTAAAAGCTGCCCAACAGGTCTGTCTTTTGACCTCTTGTTGGGCTCTAAGTTTGAGGTTCCAAAACTGTCCTTGCTGCTGTTTGAGGACAGCAAACAGGTCTGATAATTCACCTCCTCAAATCTGCCTTTAAATTGATGATTGAATGCTCTTTTAAGGTGTCCTTGCAAGTGTTTTAGTAACCAAGCTTAGCACATGCATAAACCTTAAAAGTTAAAACATACAATACCCTCTTAGATCTTTTAACTACTTTACATGTAATGTCCCATTTTTGGCGAGCTTAAAGAAATTAAATATTTAATTAATTATTTGGTTATGTTGTCTAAATTTAATTTGACAACTACTCTTTAATTAATTATTATTTAATTTTAAGTGGCTTAAATAAAAGATAAACATTATAAAGTCACTTTATTAAAAAGTGCTCTTCTAGAAGCTTTGAGAAGGTCAAGTTAGATCTTTCTAGAAAGATCCAATGAGCCTTTAAAAGGAGAGAAGAGCAATTCATTTGGGCATGTGAGATTTGGTGATTATTTCTTGTGGAGTGCTCGGTGAGCCGATGTTTTCGTTAGGGTTTTAGCAAAACCCTTTCATTGGAGTTTGGCTTCGGTGGTGAAACTATTCACCCTAGTTAAACAAAGAGGGGAATCTATCCAGGGTTTTTAGTGTAGCTTCAGTCCAGTTTTATCTTTGGTGTTCTGTTTGGAGAGATCGGGCATTGTTCCAAGTTATATTTGTTATTATTGATGTATTGTCGCTGCCATAGCAGCCATTTTTGCTTATAAAGTTGTATTCAGTGATTCCGTAATAATAAAATGCCCCCGTTATCTCTTCAATTTATGTGTACTTTGGTGTGTATATGATATGTTTGAAGAAATTACAAGTGTTTGTAGCAAAGTTAATGCCCTAATTTTATTTACAAATTAAAACCCTAGTTTTCTTATAAGCAAGATCTTACAGTGGTATCAGAGCATGATCTTCGACAGCTGTGAGGATTTGCTTCAGATTTTGGTTTAGTTCGTGGTGAAGAGGAGGTCCCTTCAGCCCAATTCCAATTTCAGGGTTTGAGAATTTTTCTTCAGGAGGGTTTTTTAGATTATTTCAGAAAAGTGATTCTTCCCACTTGGCACGAATTGGTAGAGGCAATCTCTGCAAGGCGAAAACCCTCTTCTCTATGATTCGACTTGCCCATTGGGGCTTTATTTCGTGATTTGTCTTAGTGAATGGTTCAGCAATTTGCCCAAAGGAGCCGATTTGTCTCTTTGCAGGATTAGAGAGGCCGATTTACCACTTTGGGAGGTCGTTGGGTTTATTGGAGGGCCGCTTCCATTCATCACATCACCATTAGGACCCGCGAGGGTCTACTTTAGCAAGCCATGAGGATAGGGGAGGTTGTGGATCAGTTTTGGCAGAGTCGTATCGGCTGTGGGGAATTGATAACCCGCTGTGAGGGATGCTAGGGGCTATCTGGAGAGCCCAATCCTTCTTTTCTTGCAGCAGTGTGAGGATAGGCAGGTCGCAGGGGTATTTGGATGACCCGAGTCTTCCCATTGTGCAGGCAGCGAGGATCAGGAGAGGCCGTGGGTCTTTTGCAGGTCGAGAGGGCTTGAGGAGGGGCTGCGAGTTCTTGGGACAGTGATGGGAGAGTTTGAGGTAGTCTGAGGACTTTAGGAAAGGGTAGCGAACAGTTTGGGGAATTTCTTTCTGCCACTGCTATTGGTAAGACTGAATCATTGTCTCATATCTGGCCGCACTAAGAGAGGGATATAGCTATATTGCTGCAAGGGTCGAGTTCATTCATGAATCTGGGCACACCTGATAATTACATATCAGAATACAACCATTCTGTGACTGCCATATCTTTATGCTGAGATCGACTTGCTGCCATTGCATGTATAGAGTGGGGTTTGGGTGCTAGTCTCCATTTATTTTCTTGGTGAAACGATTTCTTTGGAGCTGGGACATTTTCTTCCATCTTGGGTGCTATCCTTCTATCTATTGCTGCTGCCTATACTTATATCTATGAACCATTCTGGTGAGGCGAGCCATAGCAGATCAATTTATGAATTCAACATATTCTCATCAGCTACGTATCAAACTCAGGTGCAATCTTATTGGCTGTAGTAAACTGTCTGTATTTTCTTTAAAGTATTGAGACAGCAATATTAAGGGTTATTTCCAGAATTGTGAAGTATTAAGCACTGGCCATTTATAAATTCCAGAATTGATATTCTACAGCAGTTGTTGAAGTTCCATTGTTTTTCTATATGCTCTTGTATTGGTGTGTTGAAGTTTATTATTATAAGTTACATTTTCCACAGTCCACAAAACCACTGCTTGGCAAACAACAAGAGTTCAAACTTGATCACCTCCAGGAAAAACTTTGTGGGAATTCAAGGAATCTGGGAGTAGTTTGCTCTCTATATCCTTGGGCGTATTTCCTCACAAGTCTGGGCATGAATCTCTGCAAGGTAAGGGACATATCAGTCTCTAGTTGGAAGGATTAAATCCCCCTCAGGATGGGCTGTAAATGGAAAGAAAGATACTGTTGTTCTGAAGGGGAGTCGAGTTGCATTCTGGTAGACTTCTGCTGTGTGTAAAAATAAGTTTATTGCTGCTAGAAGAAGCTTCCTTGGCTGCTGTTACATTCTCTACTTGGGTCGAGTTTATCCAAAAGGCTGGGCACATTTCCATTATCATCTGCTGTTCAGAAATTTGCTGCTAACACATATATACATGAAGGTGACTTGGGGAAATTAAATGACTGTGCAAGGAAGCATCATTTATCATCCAATTTGTGTGGTCTCCTTGGCTATAAGGATACAAAGAAGTGGGCACCATTCTGCTCTTATTCTGGGCTGCAACTCATTCAAATTGCTGCTGCATTATACTAGTTGTGTTATTTGAGAGGTAAATTTTCACCTTCGGCAGTTGGCACACTTATTATTTGACTAAAGCTTCAAAGGCAAACTTAAATCCAAATCAGAATTTTGGTGGAGAAATTTGAGATATCCACTGGGAGGGTATCTTACAGTGAACTGGTTATTACATCATTCTAGAGCTGCAACATCACTACCTACAGCCATACAATTCTGTATTTGCAGACATTCCAGATTTGGTGTTTCTTGTATTGAGAATGGGTGATTACTTTGTACTGCAGACACACTGTCACTAAGTAATAGAGACCTGAAAACAGGACAGTATTATGGCAGTTCTGAGGATTAGCGTTGAATTATTGGCACTTTAAGAGGAGTCGATTCAGTGTAGAGAGGGACATACTCTGCTACAGAATGTCGTGGTGAGCATATATGCAAGAAGTCATTCTAGTGGGCATTTAATACACTCTGTTTAACCTACTGCTAAAGCCATACTTCATTTAGAGACAACATCTAACAGTCAATACTCTTAGCCTTCATATCCAGCATTGTATATGTGAACTATTAGATAAATTACCCAAGAAGCTAAATTCAAACAAAGACTTAGAAAATTTGTCGGAAAGATGAAGACCACTGAAGAACTGTGGGCGGAACTTTTGCAACTTCGGCAAGAGTATCAGAAAAATACGGCAACCATGATAGAGCATCTGGAGTGGCTCAGGAAGACGGGAAAAAGATCCACATCTAAAGAAGCCAACTCACCACATGAGGGAGATTTGGCAGATCCACATGTGGACGTGATGGAGGTGCCCACACCTAGTCTGAATGAGGGGGTGAGCATAGGAGAGGAACAAGCAGTAATCTATATTGAGACCGTTGACACTAGTCTGGGGGTGGAGATTGTCACTAGTTCCGAGGAGGAGGGAGCAGTATTTGGTCCCATCGATGATTACGAGGCGGATGACACAGCAGCATCCAGTGCACCATTGGCATTGGCCGCTGGAGCCCAGGACACTGGCTCCAGTAATGGTCAGGATGGCACATATGTTGGGATGGCTCATGAGGATGGAGTTGAGCTAGCACCCGTGTATGATGAGGAGTCATCTCCAATCCTTGCTTATGATTCCTACGAGGAGGGGAGAACTCTTATAGATGACAACTCAGGCCAGTTGGATGCAGTAGGGAAGAGGCCTTTAGCACCATACGATTTGGAGGATCGCTTATTGGTGACCAAGGTTACATAGGTGTTGACCAGGACCGATGGAGCCCATAGGTTCATTGAGGAGCTTGTGTGGAGAACCCAGATGGAGGAGCGACACGGGGGGATAGCAAGTCGAGTCACTAGTGCCCAGTTGTGCATCATCAAGAAGGCACTAGAACATCTGAAGTCAAATTACTTGCAGTTGTTTATGGACAGGGACCTTGCTCTCAAGTTTGTTGAGGACAAGGAAAGAGAGGTTGAGGAGTTACGTTATCAGTTGGGCTTGGCACACTCTTCACCACTTATGGCAAATACTCCATCATCTTTGGCAGCAGTGACACAGGAGAGCGGGAGTCTCACATATGATGTGGGGGAGGAGACTCTTATGATGAGTCAAAATGAGGACAAGTAAGAGATGCATGTACCAGAGGAGAGTGATAGTTTGGTTTGCACTCTTGATTGGCATTGCGAGGACCATGAGCATTTTCCTTTGGAGAGCACCTTAGAGGCTCAAAGTTTAGCTATGGAGGAGATGGTTGAGTGCATTCCTTGTGGACCAAGTCGCAAGGAGATATACATATACTCAGATTAGGTGGATAAATACATGACATATATGGACACACTCTGGGATACAAGTTCAATCATCATCAATAGAGTGTTGGGTTCAGTAGTGCATACAGGATATCGGATGATGCAGGAGGACACGGTGGTGTGCAGCAGTATACAGGAGCCCTCGTTGACACATGGTGGTGTATGATGGAGCTTCGGGGCATTTCCTCCAGGGAGGCCTCCTGATAGAGTCCTTGATTTTATCATCAGGATCGAGGACAGTCATGGATTGACGAATGTTGAGATGCAGTTTGAGTATGATGATCAGACAATTATGATCAGAGTGGTGCAGCATCAGCATGGTGGCATCTCTTTGAGATTGGTGTGGGACCCTGGGATCGCAGTTGTTGACAACTTGACAGCCGACACCGATGGGATTGTTGGTTTACAAAGATTTGATTGTTGGGAGCAGCAGTCTTCAGAGGAGATGATCGAGTTTATGATTGCTTGGTTGATCAAGGACAATCATGCAGAATCTTGTGATAGCACCTCGCAGATTCGTGCTATGAGCAAAGGATGCTTCACATTTTCCAGGATGGTATGGGACCTAGGTATCACTTTGAGATAGGTTCAGTCGACCGAGCATCAAATTGTGAAAACATTGCTTGAGGACAAGCAATCTTGGGGCAAGAGGATTTGTAATGTCCCATTTGTGGCGAGCTTAGAGAAATTAAATATTTAATTAATTATTTGGTTATGTTGTCTAAATTTAATTTGACAACTAATCTTTAATTAATTATTATTAATTTTAAGTGGCTTAAATAAAAGATAAACATTATAAAGTCACTTTATTAAAAAGTGCTCTTCTAGAAGCTTTGAGGAGGTCAAGTTAGATCTTTCTAGAAAGATCCAATGAGCCTTTAAAAGGAGAGAAGAGCAAGTCATTTGGGCATGTGAGATTTGGTGATTATTTCTTGTGGAGTGCTCGGTGAGCCGATGTTTTCGTTAGGGTTTTAGCAAAACCCTTTCATTGGAGTTCGGCTTCGGTGGTGAAACTATTCACCCTAGTTAAACAAAGAGGGGAATCCATCCAGGGTTTCCAGTGGAGCTTCAGTCCAGTTTTATCTTTGGTGTTTTGTTTGGAGAGATCGGGCATTGTTCCAGGTTATATTTGTTATTATTGATGTATTGTCGCTGCCATAGCAGCGATTTCTGCTTATAAAGTTGTATTCAGTGATTCCGTAATAATAAAATTCCCCTGTTATCTCTTCCATTTATGTGTACTTTGGTGTGTATATGATATGTTTGAAGAAATTACAAGGGTTTGTAGCACAGTTAATGCCCTAATTTTATTTACAAATTAAAACCCTAGTTTTCTTATAAGCGGGATCTTACATTACAGCTGATCATAACTAAGCATACATGAAAAATGAACTCATGGGTTTTGGGTCAACCTGACCCTGGATAAAACCCCCGCAGGGAAAACTAGTTTGGAGTAGATGTATATATATGGAGTTCTTCAAGCAATAGAAACAACAAGGAATACAATACAAAGGAACCTATACAATTTGCTAGCTCCTCTCAAGCAAAGCAATAAGGCTCCTTGAAGAATGCGCCCCTAGAAGTGCGCCCTTCCCTCCTTGTCTTTGCTTGAAGATGAATGCGCCCTTGACCTTTCCCTTGGTTGTTTGAAGAACAATGTCACACCCTTTTCTCTTGGTGTGCGCCCTCAACCATGCACCAATCAGATTCAAGTTCGCCCCTCTCCAACATGTGCCTACAAGCATGCGCCCCTATACAAAGGATGCACCCTCCAACTAGCAAACACACACACACTCCATGAAAGAAGATCCAAACGAGCTTGCGCCCTCCATGAACAAGTGTGCCCTAGCTTCCTCCTTCAAACCCTCTCTTCTCACTTCTCTTCTCCTCACCTAGCTCTCTTGAGTGATCAAGTGAACAATGAATCCCTCATTTGCCCTATGCACCCTCTTTAGCCATCCTTAGGCCAAACCTAGATATCAATGGCTAAGATCAATCTTAGCCAACTCTAATCAATGGGTGAGATCTCATCTCAAGTATCTCACTTAGAAACCCACTTTTGGTTAAGTTTCCTAAGTTTGCTTTATGTCTCTTAATTCACCCACAAAGTGAATTAATTGTCACTTTATGACTTAAGTGACATATTTCACTTTTGACTTAAATCTCCTAAGTCAAATTGAAATTAGACATAAAATAAAAGGCACAAGGGTCAAACATTTCCCTCTTGTGTTTAGACACTCACAAACACAAGGGGACCACTTCCCAAGGTACACAAAACTCAACACTATTTATCAGTTGTCTCTTAGTGCAAATCCTCTGTGCGGGGTATTGAATTTCTCGTGCTACCTCAACCACCTCTTCCTCTACTAGCATTCCTTTTGTTGTCCTTGCATGAAATCTATTCTTATACTCCCAATGCTAACTTATAGACCTCTTCCACAATTCCTAGCTTATGCAAGCTCATCTCATCTTGAATTGCAAACTTCGATCTACTTAAATATCTCAAGACTCTTTGGTTCTCATCTTCATCATGACCTGCGCAGATAGAAATTTATTAGACTTCCTCCATATATTCCCATACACGCTATTCTCTATCTCAAATTATGCATTTGTCTAAAAAGCCACTATTCGAAATCCACTAGAAGAAACTTCTCTCTTAATTTGGATGCCATCTTACGCCAAGTCCTTACCTTCTCCTTGTTTAGGCATACCCTCTCATGTTGCACGAAATCCCACCAAATGATTGCATGTCCCTTAAACTTCATAATGGCGAACTTCACCTTGTTTAGGTCTTTGATCTTCTCATACTCAAAGTGCCTTTCCATCTCACTAATCCAATTAATTAATGCTTCTACCTTCAAACTATCATCAAAATAGGAAACTTCAACTTTGTCTCTCCTCTACTTTTCAAGAATCTAAGCAATTGGACTGTGACATCTCCCTCTTGATCATTCTCTTGCTCTTCTTCACATTCAGCCTTTTAACTATTGGATTTTGGGTCTCCACTCTAATGTCTTGTCTCTAATTCCTCCATTCTTCTTTTGAGTTCTAGGATTTCCTGATTTACATCAAATCTTATGCCTCTTTTTGCCATTGTTGCAAGCATTAACCTTCAAACTCTCATTAGTTCCAAGGACATCCACTTTTGCAAACCAGATACCAACTCTGACCCCAAATTCTCTTCCCGAAGATTCAATCTGCTCTTATATGAAAATTGGTGCAGCAGTAGGGAAATGACCCCAACTTAAGGCTCTACATGCTAGTCTAAAACCACACAAGCTATGGCAGAGAAGGAAAAACAACAAAAATACAAGAAAAAATATAATCAGAACAAAATACTCACAAATGGTCTCCTCATATCATTATTCTCAGGATTATAATCAAATTACAATAACATATTTTCCCATGGGATTTCTCAGGTCCTCGTAGCCTCTAGAAACCATCACTTTCTCTGCAAACCAACATGCTTGGTGCTTTGTTCCTCTACTCGCAAACCACAACCTTGCACTTCTTCTCTCACAGCCGCAATCTGTCAATCCCACAAATACTCCACCCACTTTGTGTTCTTCAGCCTCTGGGATCAAGTCACTCAATTGCCAATCCTCTTCTTGCATCAAACAATCAGTCTTGTCCTCCTTTCAACCTCAGCATGTTCCCTTCCCAATGACCACACTCCTTGCAATCTACTTTGCCTTCTCTTTTGAGGTACAGCATCCTTTCCTGAAGTTTTCTCTATGAGGACCAATTCTCTCTTTTGAATGCCACTCAATTCCAAACAAAAGTCTATCTCTCGGGGCCAACCTGAACTGCTTTTTCTTCCATCAACTTAAACTTCCCTTCTCTGGTGCTTGGCATTCCAATGAAATCAACCATTCAGCTGCAATGGTTTTGTTACCACCCAAAAATTCTTAAAAAGAAACCAAGAGGAGTCCAGATAACTATAGGATTATGGGCCAGTGTCACCTAGTTTAAAATCCTCTCACTTCTAGTGGTGCTTTGCCAACCACAAGGGAGCTCCCCTAAGTGATCCAAGGCCTGTCTCTGAAGTGTAAAGGAACTATTTGACCTAAAATCTGAATTGATTAGCTGCTGTTTCTTAATTAAAATCAGCAGATGAAACTGATAGGACAGCAAGCTAAAAACATTACTCCATGATAACAAATGCAATGGAAACTGAAATCTTCACTAATTAATGATTATATGACCCAATTTCTGCAATTTGAAGTTGCAGATCAGTGAGTTAAATTAACAGAAAACACTCGCTGGTTGCAAAGATATTCGTTGAGTTTTCCTTTAAAAAAATGCACAAGAAGCAATTATGTTTTTAAGTATTTATTTTTATTAATCCAGTGCCTTGTCCCTTATATGGAGTTTAAAAAGTGATTTGAAAGAAAACAAGTAGAGCAAATGAAACTGTATGAATCTTACTTGCTTGAAACTGAAAGCAAATAGAAATAAGAGCAAAAAACAGTGTTAAACAAACATAAGAAATTCTTACTAAACACTAGAAGTCATCAATTGGTCACCAAAAGGACGCTGATTTGATCTTTATTATTCAGAATCTGCAAACGGTACAAAAGTTCCAAGAAGGTAGGAGCGCATCAACACACCAAAAGGTCTTTACTTTCCAATCTCTCTGCTCTAAGTGGGATAGACATAATCATGATATTGGAACAGAAGATTCGCCCAGTATAATGGTCTCCAACACATGCTCTCAAGGGAATAATGGAAGTAAGAAGACAAAAAGATACAAAGCACTGATGTTGTGTCTTCCTTGTTCCATCCCCAATTTATAGAAAAGAATGAGATAGAAAAGAGTTGTAGAAAGAAGTAAATCCTTTGAAAGCATAAATGTTGCTTTCCTTAGAAAAGGGAAATGGGAATCCACAAAAGTTGCCTTATTAGAAAAAACAAAAATAGCCCACAAAAGTTGCCTTCCTAGAAAAGACAAAAAGTGAAAGCATGGATAAGGTGGATCCCACAAAAGGCATGCATGTGCACTCCTCCACTAGTAGGCCCTCCTACTGCTAATAATAGCTGCCCCGTGTGAGCCAAACACTCCAAGTGCCAAAATCAAAGGAGATCCACTGCACCTTTCCATCCATAGCAAAGTCAACTCTAGTGTGTAAAGATCATCATAAGTGGAGTGTACTTCTCTAGATGGCATATAGTGTGTGCATATGCCAAAATAATCATGTGGCAGCCCCCTCAAGTGGTGTGTGTTTCTCCAAGGTTCTAGGATGATGCCACATATCTGCAATCAAGGCACACTTAACTGATTCAATGCATAAGATAGGGCCCTGAAAAATAACATGCTGGAACTGGACTAGGGTAGACATATCCACTGCTAAATATACACTACACTCTCAAAATACCAAAGGGCTCAGAATCTGCTGAAAATTTCTCCATCATTCATGGAACAAAATAGTCTTTCTCCACCTTAATTTGGGACGCACTAGACAAGGCTTAGACATCTCAGAGGGACAAATTGCTTGGTGTAGATAAAATCCCTTTGAAGAATGAACCAAACATCGAACAGTTCAGCACCATGTCACAAAATCAAGACTTAACAAAACTCTCTTCCTTTCTAAGAGCCAATGGATGAGGATGGATTGATCTTGCAACTCTCTTTCATTTGGTTGAGAAGAGTGCATGGTGCCAAAAGTAATTTAGAACAAAATAAAAGTGCTGGGACAACTATTCAACTCTAAGTTGCAGGAAACACCTAGCTTGGCCATGTCCCAGTACCCCAAACACCTAGAAACACCGAAACAGGTACAAAACGCCGGCAGCTGTACCATACGGCATTTCCAAATCTGGAAACACTGTATGGTACAGCCGACAGCATCTCAGCCATTTCCAGTGATGTTTCAGGCTCTTTTTTGGAAGTTTCCAGGCCCACCTAAGTGCCCAAGAGGGGCGTGGGACCCATAGGAAAATATCGCCCTGTCTGTGCCAATGACCTTTTAAGACAAAGCAGAGATAGGGAATTGAGCTTTGAGGAGTTTGCCACCTTTATCTTACCTTTTCTATCCTTTTACTTAAAATTTTAACATTACCATCAATTGTTTCAGAATGTTTGAGAGTGGTTCCAACCTCATTGGACTTCATATGGAGAAAGTAGAATTTCATATGCCATTCAGAATTCAGCAGACTTAACAGTTTTAAGGATTCCAAGGTTGGCAGGATTGTAGCATTTCCGCTAGATTCTATCATGTATGAAGGTCTGGGATTGGCATTAATCAAGACCACCAAGCTATGGGATTTTGCATCATGTAATCATCTATGAGAGTTAATATAGCCATGGGTCTCCTTCTAAAATGTCATGTATGTGTATCATTCTTATTTTCTTGCTTATTTTCTTGCAAGATAATATGTTTTTAAGAAAAAAA
>JASDQU010102901.1:285258-300609 GCA_032191745.1 Picea mariana | reverse complement strand
AAAACAACAAAAATTTCCAAGGCGTTTCTTGATAAATGAGATTTATCTCAAACATGCCATTCACTAAAAAGACGTTCACATCAAAAATTAATAGTGAATTAAACTAATTAAATCCCTAAATTGTCTAAATCCCTGGCAAAACTTTCAATTATGAGTTATTGAGCTGTGGTTTAGTAGTTTGGTTGAGACTGTGCGTTGCAATTAAGTTATGAGCCGAGTTTTATGATGATATGCAGGATTATTTTAAAAAAACATTCAATTATCTAAAAACTCCATAATCCAAATCACTAATCGACTCGAAGCAAAACTCGAATATCTTAAACCCTGATAACGAAAAACACAGAGAGAGAAGAAAAATATGCGTATATTAAGGATTGAGCGAAAACCTGGTCTATCGGGCAGCTCAGACAAGAAAGACCTGTAACATTTACGGAGTTCGTTGGACAGGCGCGTAACATCTTCCGACACTGGGGCGAAGCTATATTTGTCGTAGAATTTCGCAAGATAACTGCGCGTTATAGGAACCAGGCCTTCTGTAGAAGCCATCGGTTCGAACCCTACCCGCTTCAAATCTTCACAGCCCGCTTCTCTTATATTTTCAAGCCGGACACTTTAAATTCTCGCGACAAAGCCTTGAACTCGCAACCCAGGGACTTCGATCAGCAGAAATTGAAGGTCCCAGGAGGGCATACGAGTCTTATGGCCACGGAGCAGAGGAGGTCCTGTCAGCGCCGTGGAAGATTCGACTGAGCGCAGAATAACAAGTACTTATAAGTTCAGAAAACATAAAACTCGTGTTGAAACTAAAAGGTTTGACAACGGCGTCGGAAACTAACGGAAACTAACGGAGTTCACAGTTTTCGAACCCGACGGTGGCTCCAACACAAGTGCTCATGATGTGGAGGCCCCTTATACTTGGCTTTCTTCAGTCCGACAAAAGTTATGTAAAACCATTTTTCCATGGGAGCAAGTTAAATTTGTAGTAATCAGATTTATTTTGGTCATAAATTTAAATTAGATTTTGGGAAATTTTCGGGTGTGAATAGAGTGTTAGAATTTTAACTTGAAGTTTTACTTTATATTAAATCTGTTGAATTTTAATTTGAAGTTTTACCCTAAATTAAATCTGTTGAAATTTTAATTTGAAGTTTTACCCTATATTAAATCTATGGAGATGTTAAAAAAATGGATAACAATTTTTCGTTAATTAAAATATTTTTTAAAACATCTTTACGTTGAAAGGCGTACATCTATTGACAATGGGCACAATTAATCACCTTTTAATCTCAAATTCTAATCTAATGGCTAACAATTGAAGATGCTTGCATATTCTTAGTAGTCCTCCCAAATCAATGAATGTGATTTACTCTTCATAACTTCCTTGTATTTTTTAATACATCTGTTAACCTGTTTACTTTTTAACATTTACCTAATCATATTAAGAAATTACTCTGTCACCATATGATTGCCACGTTTAAATTATTAACCTTTGAGATTACCTCAAATATCAATGCGTTTCATTCTCTACCCCTAATTTCTTCACCTGTCCCGGGGTTTAATATTTAATCATCGACCTACCTATCATATTGGATGAGTGTTTTATTTTATGTATGATGATGGCGAGAAAAACATTTGGACAGTTGTAGCATCTCTTCCGCAATATCTTCACCAGTTTAACTATACTACACAGTGGCGCGACTGGATTTTTGTAAGTGCAGTAACGGATTTTTATAATTATTAAGATTTTTATTTTTGTAAGCGCAGTAATGGATTTTTATAATGTAACGTTTGGACTGTTGTGGCATCTAAAAAGATTGTTGCAGCTGGAGCATCGGTAAATGAAGAATTAGATAAAAGGTTGCGATGTGCAGGAATAATGGTTCAGAAGGCAAAGAAAATGTGGTTTAATAAAAATTAGGTTTAATAAATTAAAGATGCCTTTCGGCATTCATCAGCCACAATTAAAGATGCCTTTCAGCGTTCATCAGCCACAATTTTAGGAGCGAGAAATGTTAGATGCTACTGACTTGATTGATGGGGAGAATTATTAGCCAAACGTGTGAGAAATGGTAGATGTCGCTGGCTGGATGGAACCTGTGATTGTTTTGCGATATCTCGGATCTGCTTCTCACCCCTTTGAAATACAAGCAAGACTCGGAACAGACCCATAAGTTCAAAAAAATGGATAACAATTGTTCGTTAATTAAAATATTTTTTAAAACATTTTTAGGTTGTTGGATTCCAAAAGGGAAACTTATTACATGATTAGATTTTATTTTATTTTTTTTCTTCTTCAAAATGATGATGATATTACTGAGATTAACATTAGTTTAGTAAAACTTTACAAGGAAAAAATAATTATTTTGTTTTATTATGTTGCTTCTAATATCATATAATAAATAAAATTATCATGCTCACTTTGATTTTTAATTTTTATGAGTTGAAATTTTATAAATATTGGTGAGATTACAAATGTTTACATTGTGCATTCCAAAATAAAATAATTTTCATCTTCTATCTTCCACTTCAAACTTTATAAAT
This sequence comes from Picea mariana, assembly GCA_032191745.1. Classification (NCBI taxonomy): domain Eukaryota; kingdom Viridiplantae; phylum Streptophyta; class Pinopsida; order Pinales; family Pinaceae; genus Picea; species Picea mariana. The sequence continues at coordinate 298,068 of JASDQU010102901.1, read as the reverse complement.
TCTTTCTTCCTTAGGCAATCAATTTAAGCAAAATTGTGATTTTTTTGTACAATTGGGAGTGTTTGTGATAATTTCATTTGATTAAAGTTTCAAGTCATAATTCTTCCATGTCCCATGTGTTTTGAGGGTTTTTGAATCAACTCATGATCTCAAAAAAACTTAAAACTTTTGGATCAAGCAAAATTTAGATTTTATGTTTTCTCAATTTCGATGAGAATGAATTTCAATAATGTTTTGTAATATATCGTGAATGGGAGATTTTCCATTTGAATTTTTATGCGATGTAACTTTTATCAAATATCAATTTTTAAATTACTTGCTAGAGTATTAGTAAATTATGATGGAGGCTAACTATTGTTCATCGTGAGTAGAAGTCCTTTGATATCCACCTCATTCTTCTCTGTCATAGTCATAGGCAAGGACAAGGGGTCACCTCGCATATGACATACACCGTAATGTTGGTTTGTGCACATAGCCTAATATAATTAGGTTAGCATTACGGTGCCCCACATGGGTGTCATACCTTTCTTGCCATGCGTAATTGTCCCAATGTGCATAAATTCAGGGTTGCTCAAAACCCAAATAACCAACATATATCCTTGCCAATATAGTTCCTTTCAATGTGAGTTACACTTTCTACACTTTAACACATAGCATGTCTCTATAAGATGTTATGACTACCATAATATCTTCATCCAACTTTTGATTCACAACTTAATACCAAAGCTAAGTTAGTGTGTGTTAAGTTAATGACGTCTACAACAAAGATGGATGACTATGCTCTCTTGAGTTATTGGGAGCATTTGTTTACCAACTCTTGCTGATTTTTTTATTTTCTTACTTGTTAGTGGAAGTACATGTTTTTGTGGAACTTTGCACACCCTTTGATCTCTTGAGACATTGGTGGCAACTCTTATTCCTAGAAAGAACAAATAAAGGATTAAATAATAAATATTGCATGGTATTTTTTATGAACCTAAATCTTAATCAATCTCCACAACTGACAATATAGAGCATCTTCTCACTGGAAATGTCAAAATAAAAAATAAATAAATAAACAAATGGCAACCCTACTCACATTGGAGTCTCCACCAATGTTTGACCATACATCTCTTGAATAAGAAACATATGGCATAGTCATACCCAAACCCAAATGAAAACGATGCAATGAGATAGCAAAATACCTACAGTGTCAGTATATCAGAGTTACTACTCTAGTTAAGTGAGTTAATGATTAAAATTTGAACAACATTGAACCTTGTTGTTAAGCAGGACCCTTTCAAGGTCATCCATGTCCAATCTGTTCTCCATGTTTGTGTCTTGAAAGTATGTTTTGCTATTATCTTTAGCTATAAACCCCCATTGTTGGATTTGGTTGCATGTCGATGAGGTTTTCAAGTTTAAGCCACAAACTTACATGTCTTTGCCTTTTTGTTGAGTGTTGATTCCCAATGGCATATGTGGTCGGTCCATGCCCTAATCATAGTTAACGTTGAAATTGTATGTTGTTTTTATCAAAAATATGGATGGCTCCGATCCATTGATTCATTCATAGCATTCCTTAACCAAATCTTGCCCATTATTTGAATTGATTGTTTGTCAGTGATAGTTTCATGTTTTTCCACAAACTCACTTGCCTTTGATCTCTTGGATCATTTGTAGTGGCTCTTATCTCCTATAAAACACAAATATAGGATTAAATAATAAACATTGCCTACTTTTTGTATTGACCCCTGAGCTCTTAAGGAATCTCCACAAAAGATAGACCATATCACCTTCTTGTTAGAGATAGTTGAATAAAAAATCACATCACAACCTTGGTCATGTGGGAACCTCCACCAACGCCTCAACCCAGTCACACCCTAAACCCTAATAAAAACCATGAAACTAGATATCAAAATACCTATTTCTTGAAGTTTTGCTTGTTTGTTGATTGGCATTTGAGGTTTATGGGAGAAACGTGTATGCCTTTGATCTCTTCCATCGTTGCTAATCGATTTTATAAGTTTTTGTGTGAATTTGACATGATAGTTTGTTTTGCACATGTGGCATATTGTTTTGGTTTTTTCCTTGGTTATGTTGTAGCTAGAGAAACTAGTGCCCCCCATGCCTTGAAGGACAATGAAGATGCATTGCGGAAATTTGTCTAATATGGACTTAAATGAAGTCGAGCTTTGAATTTAGCTTAACCAACTCTTTATTTGATGTTGACTAGTTTTTCCATTATTGTTTGGTCTAAGACATGGGGATGTTTGGCTCGTGAATTAGAAATTAAATGCAACTTTATGCGACACCAAAAAAGAGAATAAAAGGGGGCCTTCTCCTATTGTCACATATTCATTTATTTGCTTCATTTGTAGTGAAAGTTTGGAGCATATGTTATAACCTTGTATGTATTTTCTTTCTTGTGCCATTATTGAACACTCTTTTAATGTCATAGGAAAAAGTTTCATGGTAATTGCTTACATGCATGATGTACTAATTGTGTTGTTGATTTATAGTTCTAAAAACTAGTATTCACTTGTTTTAGATTATTGTTGAGTGTTTTCCTTGCACTGCATTCCTAGTTAGTCCATGCCCTAGGAATAAGTGACATTGTGATCCTTTGTTTATTGTAAATAAAAAACTTGTCTTATGCAACTACCCAAGGATTGATAATCAATTGCTTAATGCTTTCCATGCATTATAATTCTTGTCTTGGCTTGGATCTCAACCATCGTCTAGTTTGTTGATTTGCTAGTGAAGGTGTCTAGCTTTTATCATGGCCTTGTATGGACTTTAAATCTTGGTTCATTCTTAGCAATATTAATTTGCAGAGTTAGCATTTGAATTATTAGTTGATTTACATTTAAATTGCATGCAATGAAATCACAACATAACCAACAATCGAGATGCTTGTACACTTTTTATCATAGGATTTTAAGTGTACTCACAATTTGAGCTTGTGTTGATGAGCTCTTTGTTAAGTATTCAATTACTAGGGCATTCCTTATTTGTCCATGGTATCACCATTTTGAGCATTGCAATTATTTGTTGATTATTATATGAGGTTTGAAGTTTCTATGTGAAGCTTGTAGTTTGATTCCCTCCAGTTAATGATAAAAAAAAGACCAATGGTGACAAAAAGGTTGATGGAAAATCTTATGTTCTCAAGTTAGCATCATGAAAGGGCATCTTTACCAGGAAATTGTGCAAATAATTTTGTGACATTGCACAATTTATTCAATTATAGTCTATGGGTCATTACATGCTATTGTAAACAACAATGATTGAAATAAAATATCTTGATGCATTTTGTGCACAAAACAATGATAGAAAAAAATCATTTAATGCATTTTGTTGATCATACAAAACTTTGTTGCAAGGGGCAATAGTAGCACACATATGTTCTCCCATGAATGCAACATTCTAACTAGATGTTTCATAATTGCACCTACACTATTGTGGGTTTTTCAAATACAAATCTCCATTGTCTCCATTTATCTAAGATGTTTTTGTAAGGTTCACTTTATTCTTGTAGCAAACAATTTGCATGAAAGGGAAATATATCCACTTTAGCATCCAGAGATAAATGATTACCATTTGACTAAGTTTAAGCTTGCTCTTTAGTAGCTTTTGATCAGCTTACTCAAAGTCGCCAATTAACATGATTACCAATGAAATTGTATGTTCACCAAGTTTGTCTCAGTATTCTCTTGTATAAGTAGTTCTTTCTCTTGTTTGTTCTCTTTGTTTTTTTCATCGTTTGATTGTCGACCTAAATCATTCTCACCTTCTGCTTCATATGAAGATTCCTCTACAAGCATGTATTTGTAAAGGTTTTCATAAGATTCCTCATGCTTAAAAAATGATACACCTACCTCAATAATCAGGTACAAATCTCGAGGATGAAAAATTGAGACCTTGATATTGCATTCTAAAAACATAAAGGCATACAAAGTCATAAACATTAAGTCAATTTTGAAATTAGATACCATGTTACTGAAGAAATTCTAAGGAAATATATTGAGGACAACTTCTTAATCAAGCTCATCTTCCAAAGGAATATCCATGGTTAAATCGATCTTCTTGCTCCATGAAATTGATTATGGATATTCCCCCAGGCTAGTTCCCTCTATTGCATGCCTCACTTGATGTCCCTACCAGGTCAAGCTATGTAATTAGCATTGATGAGTTTACACGGTACAAGGAAAATACCAATTAGAGGAGGTTTTTAGTGTTACAAAATTGGCCAAAAATCTAAAAAAAAACTCTGCCAATGATACCAAAGGTTTTAGTGGGTGGTTTAGCAGATGTTCACTATAAGTAAAAATTTTGGGTGGTCAAAAGTTTTTTTTGGTGCACTTAAAATAGTGACGAACTTTTCAATTACTTACTAATTGATTTAGTAAGCAACTGAAGAGTTGTGCATTCAATTATCAATCCAAGGTTGTATTGAACTTATGAATTTTCGTGCACCATATATGCAAGTATAACATTGTAATTACCAATGAGTTGTAGTACCTTCAAATGAATGTCACAAGGTGGGATATCAAAATACCTTAGTAAGTCACCAAAGTAAACTATATCAAATCCACACTTTACAGGAATAGAAACACACCTTTGTGGAAAAGTAAATGTCACACTTGCGAGAAAATAAATCACTCTCGCGGAAAAGTAAATCACACTTGTAGGAAAAGTAAGTCACACTTGCAGGAAAGGTAAATCACACTTGTAGGAAAGCAAATCACACTTGCAGGAAAAGTAAATCACACTTGTAGGAAAAGTAAAGGTGACTTGTTCAAATATTTAAGATGACCTTAATTATTGTGACAGTCATGTTGTAGCTCATATACCAAGCCTTGAACCTTAGGAATCAAGCCACACTATGCTTGTAAACAAAAGAAAAAATTATCTCGATTTGCAAACCACACAATTGTCGTTTAGAAAGTTAGATGTTGTGATGTACAGTTGTAGCAAAGAGAGATACAACAACAAGACTTACAGTAGTTGGAGTTGCAACAACAAGATTCGTAGCAACACGAGTTACAGTAGTCGCGAATTGCAGCAACCAAAATCGCAACAAGGGAATTATATAGCAAAGTTAAATAGAGGAATTGTTGGAAATAAATGAAAATGAATAAGAGATGTCACATATACACATTAACAAGTCAAAAGACAAGGTTTTTCAATCTCAACATGGGATGGTGACAACATAGTTGTAGCAACGGGAAAATGCCAGAGTTGCAGCGCGATGATTAATAGAGGAATTGCTATAAACAAATGAAAATATGGGAAAGATGCTACAATTTTTCACTCATGAATCAGGAGACAATACCCTGCAATGTTAGCACTAAGTTACAACAATCCAAAGCTACAATAATGGAGAACACTAGAGTTACAACAAGATATTAATGAAGGAATTGTTAGAAATAAATGAAAAGATGTAAATGATGCTATGACTGCTTCTACCAAATATAGAAGACACAATCTCCACAGAAACTCGGAATCTTTGTTAAGCAAAGCAAACAATGGATGATCAATTCATGAAAATTTTTCAATAAAGTGATTGTAGTAACCAACATATCCTAAGAAACTTTGTACCTCTTTTTGCAAGCATGGAGTCAGAAAGTTTAATAATACCTTGATTTTTGTCAAATCCACTTGGATTCATTTAGCTAAGATGTGGTGCCCTAATATGATGCCATCAATTAACATCATTGCACATTTCTCATTGTTGAGGGAAACGTTTGATTCTTTACACCTTATCAATGTTTTCTCTAAATTTTCCAATGCCTCGTCAAATTCATTACCATATGTCATAAAGTCATCAATATATATTTCCACACAATCATGAAATAAATCAGAGAATATACCAATTACAACTCTTTGAAAGGTGGCAGGAGCGTTACATAAACCAAATGGTAGAACACGATAGGAAAACATCCCCCTTAGAAAGGTAAATGTTGTTTTGTCCTGATCTGGATCTAGTTATACCTATTGAATCCATCGAGGAAACAAAAGTATTTCTTCCCTGCTATTGTATCCAGGACCTGGTCAATGAATAGAAGTGGGAAATGGTCATTGTGTGTTGCTTTGTTGAGTTCTCAATAGTCCACACAAATCCTCCATTTACCATTTTTCTTTGGTACCATGACGATAGGGGAGACCCATTGGATGTTAAAAATTGGATAGATAAAGTTGGTTATGAACAATTTTTGTAGCTCTTCCTTAACTATGTCCTTCGGTGCTGGATTCATTAGGCGTTGGGGCTGACGGATGGGTCTATATCCTTCCTTATTGTATATATGGTGTGTGCATAAGTGGGGATAGATTCCCTTCATGTCAGAGTAATCCCATGCAAAGGCATCATTGTGATTTTGTAGCACTTTAACCAATCACTCTTTTTATTGTCAGTCAGTCAATGGTTGATGTTTAAGGTTTTCCCCGGGTTGATTTCTATAATTTTTGTGATGGACCCTTGATCATTTTTGTGTGAGGACTCGCGTTCTACAAGTGATATTCTTGATGAGGTAAGAGAAACTTGGGTTTCTGAGTGCATAAGATGCTCAAGAACATGTGGGTTGGTTGAGGAGGAAGAAGAGGCTATGAAATCATTGATTTCATCCTCCTCTGTTTTAGAGAGAACTTGATGAGCTTCTCCTTCTTCATCATTATCTTCTCTGTTGGCCCATAGTGGTGTTTCAAAATCTATGTTGGGTTTGGCAGGAGGATACATGGTAAATTTCTTTGTATAGGTCCCATGAGAAATGGTCATGTTACCTGACCTACAACTGATGTAACCATTAGTAGTGGTAAACCAAGACCTTCCCAGGATTAAAGGATGCCCCCCAGAGAGGTTTTTGGTTGTAGGATCATAAATTCAGCGGGATATTCCCATGAATCTACAGAGATCACTATGTATTCTAAGATTCCTTCTGGTTTGATAATTGCTATGTAAGCAAGTTGGAGTACGGTTGGGGTTTCCCTGAGGTCAGTGAGTCATATGGTTTTCATGGTCTCACACGTCATAACGTTTATGGTAGCACCAAGGTCGATTAATGTGTTTCTAATGAGCGTATTATTAATTTTCACATTAACTGTTGGGCTACCAGGGTCAGAGTATTTGGATGAGAGAACCCCCCCCATCATTAAGTTTGACAATTTACCCATAACATGGATAGTTTGAGGATCCTTCCTTTTTCTACTGGGTTTTCTTAAACAAAGTTACCATATCGCTTCCAAGTATATATGTATGTATTTGATGGCTTGGAACAACAATATTTTGATGCACACGTTCTTGAGTTTCCCTAAGAAGTCAAACTCTAGCTGAGTAAGAGATTTCTCTAGGTTTAATTTTTCTGGATAGGGTGGGTTTTGAAGTTCAGTGTGGACATGATCAACTTTCAATGAATCGTGATATTGTTTATATTATGGTTCTTCATCTCGGACATACTCATTCAGATCTTCAATACAAACAAGAGGTTGGTCCTTAGTTAATGTCTTCCCGGGTCAAAGATGGATATCATTGCAGTTCAGGGAAGAGATGGAATAAGTAGGGTAGTTGGAAAGTCCAACAACTTGTGCTAGTTAGGATGGCCTCCCATTATCAGTGTTAGGGATGGGTTGTGCATGTGATTTTGGTCGAGGAGGGGATGTTTTGGATTCATACATATGTGGAGGGGGAAGAAGTTGCATGGGTGGTTGTGTTACAGGTTGTTGAGGGCCTCCTAAAGTGGGATTTCTCCACCCCTATTGCCATAATTGGTTTGGAGGAGGAGGGGCCACCCATTGTTGTGTTGGAAAACACCATGGCTGAGGAGTATACCACATGGAATGTTTAGTCCAATATGAATTAAAATACTGAGATTGGTCTTGAACCATACCTTGAGGTCTAGGTTTCCATGGTCATTTATGAGAGACAAAGCACAACCTTTCTGGTTCCTTAGCTTTATGATTGATAGATTTCAATCCTAGTAGGGATGGATAGTTGCAAGTATCATGGTCCTCACTACATATTCCACAAACCTCAATTTGGTCCAATGGACATTCTTTCCATGGGTGCTTCATTCTGCATTTTGGGCAAAAGATAGCCAAAGCTTAGTCTGCCTCTTCTTTCTTCTTCTTCATTCACAGTGTATCCAACTGAGAGCTTAAGGAACTAAGTATATCAGTCTTGAATTCCTCTAACATGTTCCCTATCTCTACTCTTGTGACTCTACCTCTAGTAGTCTTGCATGTCCTTGTCAATATATCCCTTGGTTCTTTGCCCATTTTTGAAGTACCTCTAGAATATTTGTGACAAAGTTCCAAGATAATATCATGGTCTAATTGAGAGACATATCCTCCGCCCATCAGGTTGAGAAGTTCAATGCAATCATCTTAGATTCCTCTCATAAATAAGACACATCGTGTCTCGGAAGCCAAATCTCCCTGCCTCGCCCTCTGCAAATTATAGTTAAATCTTTAGATGTAATCCTCAAGACTCTCATCTTCTTGTTGTGTCATCCTAATGACTTCCTCCCTCCTTTCCTTATCCTTACAATAGTCTTGGTACTTTTCCAGAAACTTCTACGTCATCTGGTCCCATGTGCGGATATTGTTCTTACCAAGGCCCATGAACCAACGTAATGCAACATTCTTCAGTGTGATAGGGAAAAGTTGTAATTTATGGGCATTCGACATGTAATCATAACTTCTGAAAAGTACGTCGAATTCAAAGAGGAAAGTGTCAGGATCTTATTTAGATAGACCATGAAAATTTGACAAGGTTGAATGAGGGATATTCTTCATTTTGGTCTCCTCATTTGATCCTTTAATAAAAAAATCCAAAGGTAGAGGTTTCTTCATTGATAGTTTTGTGTGCCATCTTCCTCTAAGGGATGTCTTCTACTTCTAAAGTTGATTTAGGAAAGATGAACTCCCCAAAGTGGTATTGTTCACTGATCGGATCTTCCAAAGGTGAAACCTTTGTGTGCATAGAACCTTGCATGGTTTCAAATTCTTGAATGGAGGTCCCGGGTCTTTTCTTGGCAAGAAAAATTGTTGTAGGTGACAAATAGTTTGGTTGAATGGGATCCTTTCCCTTTTGAGAGTGGCTTGCACTGTTATCTTTACGAGAATTTTTGGAAGAACTAATGAATCTACCATATTGATCCCTACTCTGTGCATAGAAAAGATTAGAAAAACATTCTACAAATTGCTAAAAATAAATCATATTACTTAATCAGTCGTAATGAAAATTTGAACAATAGCAAAACAACAACTATAATTTTGACAGATCCCTAACAATGGTGCCAAAATGACGGACTTTTCAATTACTTCCTAATTGGTTTAGTAAGTAACATAAGAGTTGTGCATTTAATTATCAATTTGAGGTCGTATTCAACTTACAAACTGTCATGCATCGTATATGCAAGTATAATGTTGTAATTGCTAATGAGTTGTAGTAATTTCAAATGAATGTCACAAGGTAGGATATTAAAATATCTTAGCAAGTCACCGAAGTAAACTATATCAAATCCACACTTTGTAGGAATAGAAACACACCTTTGCGGAAAAGTAAATGTCACACTTGTGAGAAAATAAATCACTCTTACAGGAAAGTAAATCACACTTGCAATAAATGTAAATCACACTTGCATGAAAAGTAAATCACAATTACAGGAAAGTAAATCACACTTGCAGGAAAAGTAAATCATACTTGTAGGAAAATTAAATCACACTTACAGGAAAAGAAAAGGTGACTTGTTCAAGTATTTAAGATGACCTTAATTACTGTGACATTTGTGTTGTAGCTCATATACCAAGCCTTAAAAACCTTAGGAATCAATCCACGCTATGCTTGTAAACTAAAGAAACAAATTGTCTCAAATTGCAAACCACACAGTTGTCAATTAGAAAGATAGATGTTGTGATGTAGAGTTGCAATAGTTGAAGTTGCAGTAAGAATAGTTGCAACAATCAAAGTTGCAGCAACAGGAGTTGGAGTAACAAGAGTCACAACAACACGAGTTATAACAATCGCGAATTGCAACAACCATAATCATAACAAGGGAACTATACAACAAAGTTAAATAGATGAATTATTGGAAATAAATGAAAATGAGTAAGAGATGCAACAACTACACATTCGCAAATCAAAAGACAAGGTTTTGCAAAGTCAACATGAGATGGCGGCAACATAGTTGTAGCAATGAGAAAATGTCAGAGTTGTAGCACGATGATTAATAGAGGAGTTGCTGGAAATAAATGAAAATATGGGAAATATGTTACAACTGTTCACTCATGAATCAAGGGACAATACCATGCAATGTTAACACTGAGTTACAAGAATCCAAAGCTACAGTAATGGAGAACACTAGAGTTACAAAGAGATACTAATGAAGGAATTGTTGTAAATAAATGAAAGATGCAAATGATGCTATGACTACTTCTACGAAATACAGAAGATACAAACAATATCGAGCCAAGGAGGGGGCCCTACCTCCTTAGACGAGGTACTAGGATAAGAATACAATAGGCACTTAAAAGCTTAATACACCATCCCCTGAACATGAACAAAACAAAACTTTTATGAAAAGAAAATATCTAGATCAATACAACTCTGGTTTACAAACTTTTTGTTACCTTTCCTCTGTCCCTCGGCTCAGAGAGAACATGCATATTTATACAAGATGACTTCTTCCTAAATTAGCTAAGAAAATCGATGGACAACTATGAGAATCAGGCTGTCTCATCTCATTACATTGGATTTTCCAAAAGAGGGCAAAAATTGGGTGTATGTTGACTAAATCAACCACGACAAGTGGTGGTTGAGTTGTTTCTGGTGCCCAATTTCCCTTGCCGTGTCCCTGAGTGGTTATTGGTTGACTGGTCGATCCCTAGTGATAGTTGTGTGGTGGAAAAATGAGTTGTTACGATAGACGCGGATTCGCAACACAGTGAGAGTTGCAGCACTGAGAGTTACAACAATTGGAGTTGCAACAACGACTAGAGTCGTAACTTTGGGAGTTGCAATGTAACACACCCGCTGCAGTGTAATAAATTTTTCGCCTTTTCTCGAGGGACAGAATCCACGAAAACCTACAGAGCTTAGCATAGGCTACAGACGCCACCTCTGCCTCGACAGAGTCTCTGCGTGACCTCCCGGTCTTAAGGATCGTTCAATTTCTTTTATGAGCCGAAGCAGCCCCTTTTTATTCCCAGCTGGAATCTTCTTCCAATCAATCCACAGGTCCTTTTGGAAGCTCCCCTGTGCGAACAGCACTAGGCACGAGCTCCACCCTCTCCGAGCGACCACAACGCTATGACCAAGGCCTATTCCCGAAGGCGCTTGTCGCAACTCGCAATCTCACGAGTTTGCGAGTCGAAACTCCTAACTCTTCCTTCCCAAATTCACGATATCTGAAATCACGTAATGAGTATAGCTCCCTTCTATCAGCGCCCTATGTGCATGACCAACGGCTAGGCTAAGCGCTAGCTCCCGTCGCAACTTCACGACTTCACAAGTCGAAAGGTTGAGCACTCATGCTCTTATCCCGCGAATCCTGTGATGCGAGAAGTCAACGGAGTGTTAACTCCTTTCTCTAGGCGACGCGTGTCCGCCTGTCAATCATACGAGCCCCACTTTGTGGTTCTGCCACGTGTTCCTTTGTGCCCGACTTTCGACACTTCACGACTTCTGATGTCGAGAAGAGGTCCTCTCAACCTCCGAACCTCCGAATGCGCGATGAGGCTCTGATCCAACGGTCCTCCCGTGACCTGGATCCAACGGTATTCCTTGCTCCTTGCAATTTCGCCACTCACGACTTGGAGCACCCAACTCCTGGGCTCTAACCTTGCGAACCTCCGAGTTCGTGATATCCCTCAATCTCTGCCACCTGTCCTCCTCAGACAGACGATTATGATCTTCTCGCAACTTCGCCACTCGCGAATTAAAGAGACTTCCTCCTATGACTCTCGATGTATGAATCCTCGATAGAGAGGATCTCGCGACACGTGTCCTCCTTCCAACGGACGACTCAGATTCTTCCGCGACTTCGCCACTTGCAAAGTCTAGATGCTCACCTCTGTGAGTCCCGATGCTCGAGTCTCCGAAGCGGATGATCTCGCGACACGCGTCTTTTTGCAGATGGACAACTCCGATCCTTTCAAAAATTCAGAACTTTTGTTGTCGAGTGTCCAGACCTTCGTCCTCAGGACCCCCGAACTTCTGAATGCCAAGATCTCGATACCAACTCCTTTGGGACTTTTCGCTCCTGCTACTCACAAAGCTTTAACCCCCGTGCATCTCCTGTCAGATCTAACGACTGACGGGTGTTCAAACTAAGGTTTGATGGCTCAGACCTGTCCCGCACTGTGCACTCTCCCGCCGCTCCCTGGACGTGGAAAAATCAACGGTCTGGATACTCCCACGGACCTTGGGGATCTACGGTCCCGATTTCTTTGCTACTCATGAAGACAAAGGAAAAAGGGTTAAGGCATTTAACGCCCTCGTTTATTCCTCCAATCTAACGGTCGTGAATAACCGCAGATCTTCCAACCGGATCTCATCCTTCGATCGATACTTATCCCTATGCTGCCATTTCAGGATTTCAAGAGGATCATTCTTCCTCGCACAGGGTTACTAAGACTTGCACCTACAAATCCTTTTCCAGGTTCTTGGTGAGCTTTCCAAAAAGGGTGTCTCTATGGGGAGATCTATCCAGGGTATTACCTGAGACGGATAAGGGTATAGATTTCCCGAGAACAGATTGGAAGTCAGAATTAATTCAATATGCATATATATATATATATATATATATATATATATATATATATATATATATA
>JASDQU010102901.1:245539-285165 GCA_032191745.1 Picea mariana | reverse complement strand
AGACAGTCTTATACTCAAACCATTCATAAACTACACAGACTATGAGCATACAGGTCAGCATATAAGTTTCCAGATGCAGATGATCATAAATGTCAGGTTATACATTTCAAGATGCAAAATGTAAAACACTTATCAGAAATAACACCAGATGTGATTGCAACTGCTGGGAGGGGTGCTCGTTTCCGCCCAACTGTAGGCTCAGCGACTCCCAATGGATTTACCACTAGCCACCCCCGAGCTGAGACCACGATGTTGCGAGACCGCGTCTTACTTTGCTAGTGACCGAGAACGAAGGTTACTCTCCTTCTTCTCTACTATCACTCACTCTGTATTTTTCCAAAGTTCTCCTCTTCCCCTCACATCTGCCCCTTGATCCCACACTCTTCCTGCCTTTTCTCCTTTCAGCGAGGTTGTGTGTGGCATGATCTTCCTCGCGGTGGTCAGGTCTGAGGACTCTACGGATGGGTGGTTCACCCCCATCCCTCATTACTCATGAGGATCCCTTTACCTACCAACATTGGCGAGTCATTTAATTCGGGGCCAGCGAGCCGCTCTTGGTTCTCCGGGCCAGTGAAGTCCAAATACGGTATTGCTTTTGGTGGAAGTTAACGCCACCTTTCCAAGTGCCTTCCACCACCTTTCTTCAGCCATCGTGGTCTCTTTTTTAGCACATCCCCTCTCAACCATCCTGCAATACATATTCATAATATTATTCACATTCATCGACCTTTTTCACAAGGTCCATTCACATCACACATTCACATTTCTGAGTTTGCCACAATATTTGGCTAGTATAGTTATTTTTACAGACTGGGGGAAACTGGGTGTTACAATTCCCTCCCCCTTAAAGGAACATTGTCCTCGATGTTCTATCTATCAACTTGACATGCATGTACAGATGTAAACAAAATCGGATATGCCCGTTTCATGGCATCCTCGATTTCCCATGTAGCCTCATCTAGGCCAAAATGTTTCCACTGCACCTTGACCTGTGCAATGGTTCGGTTCCGGAGTTGGGTTTCCTTTCTGTCCAGTATGCATTGAGGTTCTGGTAGAAATTCTCCCTCTGGTTCCACCTGGATCACAGAACAATCAATTATATGGTTAGCATCATATACATATTTCTTCAATAATGAAACATGGAAAACATTATGTGCTTTGATTGTGGGAGGAAGTGCTAGCCTATAGGCTATAGGTCCCACTCTATCTAGAACCTCAAAGGGTCCACAATACCGAGGTGCCAACTTGGCACAAGTTCCCATTTTCAGAGAACTCTTCCTGGGTCTAACTCTGAGATATACATGGTCTCCTGTTTTGAACTCTCTTGGAGTTCTCTTTTGGTCGGCATAACTTTTCTGTCAGTTCTGAGCGACCTTCAGGTTTTGTTTTATCTGAGTCACTTGCTGTTCCATTTCTTTCAACATGTCGGGTCCAAAAGAAATCTTGTTTACGGGATTATTCCAACTGATAGGAGTGTTGCACAGTCTACACAAGAGGACTTCAAAGGGACTCATCTTTAAGGATGCTTGGTAGCCGTTGTTGTAGGCGAATTTTACCAGTGGCAGGTAGTCTTCCCACTTCTTGGGTTGGTGCATTACATGCATTCTTAGCATGTCTTCAAGTATTTGGTTCACTCTTTCTGTTTTTCCGTCGGTTTGAGGGTGATAGGCGGTGCTAAACAACAATTTGGTTTCTAAGACAACCATCAGTGATTTCCAAAAGTTAGAAGTAAATTTCATGTCTCTGTCAGACACGATATCTTTCAGCATACCATGCGGTCTGAATATCTCCTGCATGAATACCTGGGCGATATCGATTGCTTTGCAAGTGGATTTGATAGGGATGAAATGGGCAGACTTGCTCAATTTATCCACCACTACCATGATGGCGTCGTTCTGTTTGGTTGAGGTCTGTAATCCGGTGATGAAATCCATGGAGATGGTTTCCCATTTCCATTCCGGGATTGGTAGAGGTTGTAATGATCCTGCTGGGTGTCGATGTTCTGCTTTAACCTGTTGGCACTCTATGCATTTGGCCAAGTACTCGGTTATGTCTTTCTTCATTCCAGGCCAATAGAATTGTCTCCTAGTGGTCGTAATCATCTTCTGGTATCCTGGATGACCAAAATAGGGTCTTTTATGTAGTTCATCCAGTATGAACCTCTTCAAGTCGTCACAATTTGGAATATAAAATCTGCTTCTGTAAGTGAGCAGACCTCCTTCGTTCATCTGGTAGCCTTCATATTTTTCTCCAGCGGGTTCTTACTGTAGGTACGTGGTCACGGTCTGGATGAAGGGATCTGTTTCTTGTGCCTTTCTGATTCTTTCATTGACCTTCGCCTCACAGGTGCTCACCATGGCCAGGTGAATTGTTTTCATGCGTATGCTAAGGGCATTCGCCAGCCTATTTCCTTTTCCTTTAATATGTTTGATTTCAAAATCAAACTCGCTAAGGAGGGCCATCCACCTAGCTTGTCTCGCATTGAGCTTTGGTTGATCAAACAGGTATTGCAATCCACAGTGATCTGTCATAAGTACAGATTTTCTTCCCAGGAGGTAATGCCTCCACATTTTCAAGGCATGCTCTATGTCAGCCAGCTCTAGATCATGGGTCACATAGTTGACTTCATGCTCGTTCAATTTTTGGGATTCATAGCATATCGCACTTCCTTCTTGCATAAGGACTCCTCCGAGCCCTTCCTTATAGACATCTGTGCACACGAGGAAGTCAGCTTCTGGATCGGCGATCTTCAGCACGGGTGCATGGGTCAGTAGATGTTTCAGGGTTTGAAATCTTTCTTCACATTTTTGTGTCCACAGGAATTTTGTCCCCTTCTTCTGGAGGGCAGTGATTGGACAACCAATCTTGGAGAATCCTTTTATAAATCACCTATAGTATCAGGCTAATCCCATAAAGGATCTGATGTCCGAAACATCCTTTGGGGTAGGCCATTTCAGGATAGACCTGATTTTGTCAGGGTCTATCGCTACTCCTTCGGAGAGAACATGGCCTAAGTAATGTATTTGCTTCTGGAAGAATTCACATTTGCATAATTTGGCATAGACCTGATGTTCTCTTAGCACTTGCAGCACAAGTCTAAGATGCTCTTCATGCTCTTTTCTGTTCTTGGAGTAAATTAATATATCGTCAATAAAAACAAGCACAAATTTATCTAGGAATTTGGTGAGTACATTGTTCATCAAGCACATAAAAGTGGCAGGGGCATTGGTCAACCCAAACGGCACCACCACAAACTCATAATGACCATACCTCATTCAGAAGGCAGTTTTATGGATGTATTCACCCTTGATTCGGACTTGATGGTATCCCGACCTCAAATCAATCTTTGAGAAAATCGACGCACCCCCCAATTGATTGAACAGGTCATCGATCCTGGGCAAGGGGTACTTGTTCTTTATGGTTACCTTATTGAGTTGTCTATAATCTATACACAGTCTAAGGGTACCGTCCTTATTTTTCACAAACAAGATTGGTGCTCCTCATGGAGACACGTTGGGCCGAATATAGCCCTTATCCATCATTTCTTTTAATTGCAACTTAGTTCAACTAACTCAGGGGTACTCATCTGGTAGGGTGTCCTAGACACCGACACCGCTCCTGGTGCAAGTTCTATCGAGAAGTCTATGTCCCTTCTCGGAGGTAGACCCGATACCTCTTCCAGAAATACATCTCTGTATTCTCTACGGATAGGGTGATCATCAGGGCTTGGTTTGTCACCTTTGATTATTTTCAACACTTGTATCGCATAGAGGGAACATCCCTTTCGAAAATACTTTCTCATTTGCAGAGCTGATATTTGTCTCACCGAGACAGGTTTTCGGATCCCTTGAAGGGTTATCCTCTCCCCTTCCTTACTTACACATTCTAAGGTCTTATGGTAACAGTCCAATCTGGCTTTATGGGCAGCTAGCCAATCCATCCCAGTCAACAGATCATACGATCCCAGGGGTAATATGCTAAGGGTTGCTTGGGTGGGGGATTTACCCAACATCAATTGGCAGACTGGTATAACCTCTGCTACCCTTCTTCTGGTGCCAGTGGCTAACTGTACCAACCATGGCTTGGTATGTTTTTTTGGTTGTAGTTTATACTTATCAACAACTTTAGGGGCTATATAACTCAAATTTGAACCAGGGTCAATCAAAACAGACACTAGATGGTTGGAAATCATACCTTCTATTTCTACCACTGAAGCTTGGTGGTTAGCTTGGTTATTATCCAAGGTTGCATAAATTTGTGGCTCACTCCTGGCCACATCATTGATGGTAGTAGTTTCTTGGATGTTATAAATCCTCTGACTATTCTGTTGTCGGTGTGCACAGTCTCTCAATAGATGTTCTTCCCCGCAACCCAAACATTTCAAAGGTTCTCTCTTTGGGTTATAAGTCTTCACTGATATGGGTCCAGAAGTTTTATTTCCGCTAAAGGTGGAAAAATTCTGTTGGTGCATACTCCGGGTTAGGAAGCTCATTCTTGGGTTCTTCTTATAGTTCTTAAATCCTGGGGATTTAATTCCCCTTTTCTGAAATCTTGAACTATTCTTCTGTTTCCATCCCTCGCGAGGTTCTGCTCGATGCCCAAACTATTCATGAAAATAGGTCGCCTTTCGAATAGTGCCTTCTAGAGTCTTTGGCTCGTCAAATTCAATTCTATTCCGATAGTCCTTAGGTAGTGCACTGATGAAGCGTTGCACCTTTGCCTTTTCCGCCTTGATATAGGGTACATACCTCAACAAATCGAGGAATTTGTTGACATATTCTTCTATAGAGAGTTGTCCCAGTTTGAGTTCATAAAACTCTTTAGTCTTTTCGTCGAAATATTTTTCCGACAGATACTTCTTCCGTAAGTATTTCTCAAACCGTTCCCAAGACAGGTCCCCTTCGCGAACCCCTTTCACATTCTTAAGGTCTTCCCACCAAATGGAAGCCTTTCCATTCAAGTTGAAGGTGGCCACTCGGGCCTTCATATTTTCTGAAAAATCATGGACTTTGAAATACTTTTTTAGTCCAAGCATCCAGGCCTCTGCTTCCTCTCCCTTCTTTGTTTCACCGTCGAAGGAGGGTGGTTTGGCTTTTCTGAATTCTTCGAATTTTCGACCTTTGGAAGGCTTTTGCTTCTTCTGTTTCTTTCGGGGATAGGAACTGGTTCTGCTTCTAGAAGAGCCCTCCGAATCGCCAACTTCCTTCTTAGAGGAATCATCCGACGCTTGTCCTTTACCTCTGGGGCAGACCTTTTTCAAGGTGCTCCTCTCAATGTGACCACTAATATGACCATGTTTCTGAGTTTTAGGTTCATGTTGCATTTGTATTTGTAAATCGGATAAAGTCTGTAGTAAAACTGCGTTAATTTCTATTTGCTTTTCTTGTTCTTTCATCATCCTTTCATTGTCGGCCTTACATCTTTGTAATTCGACCATGAGGCTCCTCACAGTCTCGGCTAGACCTAGAGGGGTCCCTGCTGCCCTCCTTTCATTAGACTCTTCATCTCTATTGTGGGAGCCTTCTCCCACTTCATGGTGAGTCACCATACTATGTGTTGATAATTTCCCGCGGTTGATCTTCCACTTGCGTGCAATAGGAAAAACACTGGTTGTTAGTTGATATTTATATTTATTTATAACTAGTACATAATTCATATTTTCACATGTACACACACACAATAGAGATTTTTCATTCTCAACTTCATCTTTTAATTAGGGAGGTTAAGACAGGGGGGTTACTCTTTTTAGGAGTGTTCCGAACGGAGCTTCTACGCAACCCGTTCATGAGCCCAAGCATGCCAAGTGTTGTAACCATGCTCTGATACCAATTTGTAACACACCCACTGTGGCGTAATAAATTTTTAGCCTTTTCTTGAGGGACGGAATCTCTGAAAACCTACAAAGCTTAGCACAGGCTGCAGACGCCACCTCTGCCTCGGAAGAGTCTTTGTGCGACCTCCCAGTCTTAAGGATTGTTCAGTTTCTTTTATGAGCCGAAGCGACCCCTTTTTATTCCCATCTGGAATCTTCTTCCAATCGATCCAAATGTCCTTTCAGAAGCTCCCCTGTGCGAACAACACTAGGTGCGAGCTCCACCGTCTCCGAGCGACCACAACGCTATGACCAAGGCCTATTCCCGAAGGCGCTTGTCTCAACTTGCAATCTCGCGAGTTCGCGAGTCAAAACTCCTGACTCTTCCTTCCCAAATTCACGATATCCGAAATCACGTAATGGGTATAGCTCCCTTCTGTCAGCGCCCTCTGTGCATGACCAACAACTAGGCTAAGCGCTAGCTACCGTCGCAACTTCGCGACTTCGCAAGTCGAAAGGTTGAGCACTCATGCTCTTATCCCGCGAATCCCGAGATGCGAGAAGTCAAAGGAGTGTTAAATCCTTTCTCCAGGCGACGCGTGTCCGCCTATCAATCATACGGGCCCCACTTTGTGGTTATGCCATGTGTTCCTTCATGCTCGACTTTCGGCACTTCGCGACTTCTGATGTTGAGAAGAGGTCCTCTCAACCTCCGAACCTTCGAATGCGCGATACGCACGATGAGGCTCTGATCCAACGGTCCCCCGTGACCTGGATCCAACGGTGATCCTTGCTCCTCGCGATTTTACCACTCGCGACTTGGAGCACCCAAATCCTGGGCTCTCACCTTGCGAACCTCGGAGTTTGCAAGATCCCTCGATCTCTGCCACCTGTCCTCCTCAGACAGACGATTCTGATCTTCTGATGACTTCACCACTCACGAAGTCAAGAGACTTCCTCCTCTGACTCCCGATGTCCGAATCCTCGATAGAGAGGATCTCGCGACACGTGTCCTCCTTCCAACAGACGACTCAGATTCTTCCGTGACTTCGCCACTCGCAAAGTCTAGATGCTCACCTCTGTGAGTCCCGATGCCCGATTCTCCGAAGCAAATGATCTCATGACACGTGTCCTTCCACAAACGGACGGCTCCGATCCTTTTGCAAATTCAAAACTTTTGATGTCGAGTGTCCAGACCTTAGTCCTCAGGACCCCCAAACTCCCGAATGCCGAGATCCCGATACCAACTCCTTCGAAACTTTTTGCTCCTACTGCTCACGAAGGTTTAACTACCGTGCATCTCCTATCATATCTAATGACTGACGGGTGTTCAGATTAAGGTCTGATGGCTTAGACCTGTCCCACACTGTGCACTCTCCCGCCGCTCCCTGGACATGGAAAAATCAACGGTCCAGATACTCCCACGGACCTTGGGGATCTACGGTCCCGATTTCTTCGCTACTGACGAAGACAAAGGAAAAAGGGTTAAGGCATTTAACTCCCTCGTTTATTCCTCCAATCTAACGGTCGTGAATGACTGCAAATCTTTCGACTAGATCTCATCCTTCGATCGATACTTATCCCTACGCTGCCATTTCAGGATTTCAAGAGGATCATTCTTCCTCACACATGGTTACTAAGACTTGCACCTACAAATCCTTTTCCAGGTTCTCGATGAGATTTCCAAAAAGGGTGTCTCTATGGGGAGATCTATCCAGGGTATTACCTAAGACAGATAAGGGTATAGATTTCCCAAGAACAGACTGGAAGTTTGAATTAATTCAATATGCATATATATATATATATATATACAAATCTATCTATAAACATAAGCCATACATGGTCTTTTCAATAAAAGCATGCAACCACCATTTCTGATCAAAACACCACACAGACAGTCTTATACTCAAACCATTCATAAACTACATAGACTATGAGCATACATGTTAGCATATAAGTTTCCAAAAGCAGAGGATCATAAATGTCAGGTTATACATTTCAAGATGCAAGATGTAAAACACTTATCAGAAATAACACCATATGTGATTGCAACTGCTGGGAGGGGTGCTCGTTTCCACCCAGCCGTAGGCTCAACGACTCCCAATGGATTTACCACTAGCCACCCCTGAGCTGAGACCACGATGCTGCGAGACTGCGTCTCTGTTTGCCAGTGACCGAGAACGAAGGTTACTCTCCTTCTTCTCTACTATCACTCACTCTGTATTTTTCCAGAGTTCTCCTCTTCCCCTCACATCTGCCCCTTGATCCCACACTCTTCCTGCCTTTTCTCCTTTCGGCGAGGTTGTGTGTGGCACGATCTTCCTCGCGGTGGTCAGGTCTGAGGACTCTACGGATGGGTGGTTCACCCCCATCCCTCATTACTCATGAGGATCCCTTTACCTACCAACGCTGGCGAGTCATTTAATTCGGGGCCAGCGAGCCGCTCTTGGTTCTCCGGGCCAGTGAAGTCCAAATACGGTATCGGTTTCGGTGGAAGTTAACGCCACCTTTCCAGGTGCCTTCCACCACCTTTCTTCAACCATCGTGGTCTCTTTTTCAGCACATCCCCTCTCAACCGTCCTGCAATACATATTCATAATATTATTCACATTCATTGACCTTTTTCACAAGGTCCATTCACATCACACATTCACATTTCTGAGTTTGCCACAATATTTGGCCAGTATAGTTATTTTTATAGACCGGGGGAAACAGGGTGTTACATGCAACAATGACCAGAGTTGCAACAACTACACTTGAAATCATGAATTGTGGCTCTTGTGTTGGGAAGGTACCCGTGCAACTTTGTTCATGTATACTAGTTGTTAGCACAAAAGGTAATAATCTCCTGAAAATGCAGAAGAAATAGTATTGAAATGGCATGTTGAGTGAGTGATTATACCTTGACCAAAAATGCATCATTGTGGATGGAAAGTGTATTAATGTGGAAATGAAAATGGGAAAAAGGTGTACAAAAAAGTATTGGATGGGTGCTACAAAGATGTCCATTTGAGCATCTGTCAAATAGTAAGGCACACCAGTGCATGACTATTTAGTACACACCAGTGTGTGTTATATATTAGAAAGCATAGGTGCTTCAATGCCATTTGAACATCAATGATACAAGATCAAAGTAAAGCATCAATGCACCCATACACCTAAGAGGAACATTGATGTGCCCATAGCTTATAGGAGCAGTGGTGCACCCATACCTATTAGAAGTATCGGTGCACCCACACCAAGCGAGGCATCATCGTTGGTGCTCTAGGATCAAAGAGGAGAGTCGATGCTCCAATACTAAAATCTAGCACTTGTGATATCAAACAATGAATCAATTATTGGTTTATTATCAAAAATTTATTTATATTTAATAATTTATTAATATTTTTAGTCATTTTTACAACTTTGTTTTGTATTTAATATTTTTATGAAAGCATAATATTGATGGATTGAATTTAATAAATACATGATTATCAAAATGTAACAATAACATAAATTTTATTTTGAATATTCCAAATATTATTTCTTATACATTTGTATTAATGAATCTCCGATTTGCATTTAAAAAATTGAAAATACTTGAAGAATATAAAATAATATATTATAATTTTGATTGTTTGAAATAACAAATTATAGTTAGAAGCATATGAAACAAGCATTACAAATAAATACAAGAAAAATATTATGAAAATTTAAAATAACTGATATTGAAATGTTAAGCTTTACAATATAGTCATGGCAATGAAACTACCCATACAAAACCATGGTGACTCTCAAACCACTCAAGCCGCTTAATGAGTGGATCTCTTGTAATTACAGAACCACTAAATTGTTAGATGAAAAATGTTTGAAGAAAACTCTGCAAAACCACTTATCCACTAGAGATAATATGCACAAAGTGAAGAGTTGATGCTCTCATACCAAAGAAGAGCTCTAGTAGCATTGGTGATTGAAGACAAAAATAGAGCACTAGTGCTCCCAAACAAAAAGGGAGTGCCACTGCTCCAAGAATACTAGGAAGAACATTGCGCAAACTCATGAAATTGCAAAGAAAGGGAAGTGAAATCCCTTTTGGACATGCACCCATGCTACAAAAAAAGGTGCCCCTTTATTGTTCGAGCTTGCCCCTCATTTCCTAGCTGTAATTGTTGATGTAAAAACCTGAAACAAATCCACCATTAACCTACAAAATAAAGATAAAACCCTCAAACCATTTAAAAACTCTAGCAAAACCAACTAATAAATAAGGAACAATATTGAGGAATTGAAAATAATAGAAATAAAATCAGTAATGGGGACAAGAGACATAAAGTAGAGGGAGAAAAAGGGTTACCTTGCTGCAATACTCTTTGTTTTGTCTAGATTCATAGCTATTTGCATTTTATCCTCTTGTAGAAGCACCTCATCTTCCTTTATTCTCGTGTAAAATGTAGAAATGAAACAAACCCTCAATTTTTCCTCTTTTTAAGAGTAGTAAATGTATTTTTTCCTTCCTCTTTCAATAAGTTAAAATATACAAATTATTGCTCAATGCTATGGTGTATTGGGAGCATCGTTGCACCATACACAAGAGGAGCACCAATGTTTGAAGATCACTCAGGAAAAACACTATGCTACTCAGAGAAACTTTGTGAACTTGCAAATAAAGGGAGGTGAAAACCCCTATGGATATACAACCACATTGCATAAAAATGTACTCCTTTCTTGGTTGAACTTGCCCCTCATTTTCTAGTCATAATGTTGATGTAAAACCTTAAAAACAATCCATGATTAACTTGTATTTTAGAGGCAAAACCCTTACACCAACATTTTTTTTGAACAAAACTAGCTAAGAAAATTAGAACAATTATGAGAAATGGAAACAATATAAATAAATTCAACACTAAAAGAGGGGGAAAAAGGTTACTTGGCTACAAAACTCCTTGTCTTTCCTTGCATTAATGGCTATTGTATTTCATTCTCTTGTAGAACCATCTCCTTATCCTCTTCTCTCATGTGAAATGAAGAAATGAAACAAACCCTCACTTTTTTCTCCTTTTAAAATCCCTCTTAAAAATTTTCCCACCTCTTTTAATAAGTTAAAAGAAATATGAATTTTTGTTTGGTGCTTCAATGTATTAGGTGCACCAATGAGCCTATACCCAAATATGAGCATTGGTGCACCCACACCTTATAGGAGCATTAGTGCACCCATACCTTATAGGAGCATTAATGCATCCATACCAAAGAGGAGGATCGATGCTCCAAGATTACCAAGGAAAAACATTGTGTTGGGTAGAGAAACCTTGTGAACCTACAAATAAAGGGAGTTGAAAATACCTATGGATATAGAACAATGATGTACACAAATGTGTCTTTTTCTTTGTCGATCTTTCTGCTCATTTGCTAATCATGTCCATTGATGTAAGACCCGAAAAGAAATGCACCATTAACCTGCAAATTAAAAGCAAAACCCTCAAACCAACCCAAAAATTCCAACAAAAGCAACTAAGAAATTAGGAACAATAGTGCGAAATGGAAAATAATAGAAATAAAATCAATAACGGGAAGAAATGAAATAATGAAGAGGGAAAAAAGGGTTACTTGGCTGCAATACTCTTTGTCTTTCCCTACCTTCATGGCTATTTGTATTACATTCTCTTGTAGAACCACCTCCTCTTCCTCTTCTCTCATGTGAAATGAAGAAACGAAACAAACCCTTTATTTTTCCTCTTTTTCCAGAGTCGTCTTTATGTTTTTCCCACCTCTTTCAACAAGTTAAAAGAAATATGAATTATTGTTTAGTGCTTTGGTGTATTAGGAGCACCAGTGCACCCATGCCTTATAGAATTCAATGCACCCATACTAATGAGGAGCACTAGTATGTGAATATATAATTGGAGCACTTGTGTCTTTTTGGGCTATTGGCCCTCTAGTCCACATGAGTCATGGAACACTAGTTCTCCTAAACCAATGTGGAGCACTTGTGCATCGGGACCAAAGTGGAGCACCAATGTATTTTGGGGTTGTTGACACTTCGATGTGCATTGGTATAGAAGCACTAGGGCACCTAAACCAACGTGGAGCAGTGGCACACCTTGACTAAAATGGAGCACCGATGTCTTTTTGGCATGTTGTTTCTTTAGTGCACTTGTATCCATGGATCACCTATGCTTTTGATATTGAAGCACATGGATGCACCATAATGATTTAGGCACATTGACAAAAAAATACACTAAAACCTAAATTGTCTACCTTTGCTAAAAACGATGAAAGGAGAAGCAATTCCATGACAACCTTCACTAACTAGTTTTTTCCTTGTAGTGACATTGAGTACCATCTATGAAATGCGAGGAAGTGCTTGGGAGTTTCCAATGAGATTTTCCTTGGGAAAAATAAATAGATTATGGAAGAACATCGAGATAACCAACAAAATTCAAAAAAAGAAGGTGCTAATGACTCTTTTAGATTACTATACCATACAATAATGCTAGTAATTAGTTGACACACAAATATGAAGTTGCGACACATTGTAACAGGAAATTGGCTTTGCAAATTGCAAACAACCATCAATCAAAACTGCACTCATTTGCTAATTTCTCCGATGTGAGTAATACCCATTACCATTGGAAAAACACTTCTTAGGATTCAATTTGAAGTCACCGCATAATTTCAAGTAACACTAATAATAAGTTAAAATTAGGTTGATTGAAACATATGTTATTTTACAATAAATAGTTTCAAATAAATTGAGTTAGTTGACCTTTGCAATGTGTAAAATAATTTGCTAGTTATTTGAAGAAAAGGAAAAAGGTATATCAAGCTTTTCAACTCAAAATCTCCATTATCACCATTTAACTAACATATTTTAGTAAGGTTCACCCTATTGTTCTATGGAAGAATTTGTATGAAAGGGAAATATATTAAAGTTCATACTTGCTCTTCAACAATGTATGGCTAATGTACTCAAAATCAAGACTTGCCATGAGGTTTTACATTTTACATTAACCAAGCTTGTCTTAGTTTTGTTTTGCATAGGTCTTCTTGTTCTTCCTCATTATCTTCATCATGACTTAACTCTAAACCTAAGTCATTCACACCTTTTGCTTTGTCTAAAGATTCCTCTCCAAGAGTGCATTTCTTAAAGTTTTTATAAACTTTCCCATACTCATAAGAATCTCTAGGTTGAAAATATTTGGTACTCATCCCAAAAATGAAAAATTAACCCTCTAACATTGTACATTGAAGACATAAAAACATACAAAATCACTAATTTTTTTTTTAAATAAGACACACCATGTTAATGAATAAAATCTAAAAAATATATGATGCCAACTTCTTGTTTAAGTTCATTTTCTAAGGACAATTCACAATGGAGTGACATTCTTACTTATAAAATTTAGATCTGGATAACTAAATAACCTTATAAAATTCAAAAAAATGATGATAATTTCTTTTTCACATTACCAAACCACACAACCCATGCAAACAACCAAACACAAATAAGAAATTTCATCATATTATACCATACCTAAAGCATGGCTTTGCAAATTGCAAATAAACCTTCAACCCAAAATTGTACTTGATTGTCAATTTTCTCTAACTTGGACAATACCACTAAATCACTCAAATCTCGTTATACAACTGAGTTCCAAGTCACCAAATAGTAAGAAATTAGAATTAGGTCTGATTTAAACATTTCCTAGTTTACAGTAGAGACTTATATAAATGAAATTAAACCATGTATCGAATGTTTGAAGTAGATCGTTTATTATTTTAAGAAAATGAAAAAGGTGGATTATTTTAAGAAAATGAAAAAGGTGGATGTTATTCAAATTTAGTTTAATATATGATAATCAAAATCCTTGATAATGGGTGTAATGGAAGTTCATTTAACACATTATTTAAATGTTATGAGTAGTGTGTAATGATCTTCAAATTAAAATTAAGAGTTGGTTTATGTAAGAACTTGTCATAGTGTTAATTAGGTTTAGTTTGAGTGGTTCGAAGGAATGGTTGTTATCCTTTCCATCTGGGTTTAATTCCTGCAAGTGACATGCTAAGCTCTTAATGAGTATATTATTATAATGGTTTCGAGCTTTGTTGTAATGATTGTGATCCCCTTGAGTTACGGTCGTTCATGACTCAAACACTTGAGCAAAAGTCCTTCTTTGCTCTTCAAATGGATATCTTTCTCTTTCACTTATCCTTGCTTTTGTAATTTTGAGTTATGATCGAATGAAACATAACCCTAATCTCCAAACTAATTAATGATTGAGATTAGATATCACTTCACTTGAGATCAATGGCTAAGATTCATTTAATTTACTAATGACAATAACCTTAGCATTTCATTAAATTAAACTCACTTTAATTATAAAAAACACTTTACTTTAATAATTCCTTTAATTAAAGTAAATTAATAAGGTTGAAGTTTTTGGACGACTTTCACGCATCTAGACACTTAGACCTATGCAGAAGTACCTATCCGATGCTACAAACATCAACACCATAGGGGACATACTACCAAAAAGGATATATGCTAGACCTGGTTGGTGCAGTTTATGTCAAAATGTAGAAGAAACAAATGCTCATATCATAATGACATGTCCTTTTACTAAGGAAGTATGGAAGGAAGTGGAAAGTATGATATTGAAGAGCATGGTATGCTAACAAAGACACAAAAAAGATCAAGGCTCTTCCTCTGGAAGTTTAGCAGGTTAGGAATCTGAAATTGTTTAAAGGAAAAGAAACCCTACCTTTAAAATGTGTTATCTGGGATTTAAACACCCTCAATGCATTCCCATAAACCCAAGAGAAACAAACAACTCACTGTCATGCATAAGAGACAATAAATATGAACACTCATTGAGCATATTTTGATGGAGTCTCTCAAGGGACCCCTTTCAAGGGAGGAGTAGGAGGAATATTGTATTTATCTCAAAACCATAACATTAAATTCAAAGCTAGAATTGGTAAAGAATCCAATTATTTTTATGAGTTAATGGCCCTTAAATTGGTGTTGAAATAGAACTAAGAATCAAGAGTCTCACAAATCCATATATAATGACTTGTTTCTTATAATTTAATGGATGCATAAGAAAATCACATTGAACAACTTTACATTACAACTCCTATTTAAAAATGTTTAATCGATAGTTTCAACTTTCTTTTCACGTATCTATAAGAACATGAACAAGATAATGTTTAATAACATAAACAAGATGATGGATGAACAAAATTGGATCCAACATAAAGCTGAAACAAAATTGGATCAGGAAACCTGAATGATATCATCATAAGTGAAAAGGAACACCTCTGATTTTACACACGAACCTTGAACATAATTATGTTTACTTTTATATTAGTTTCTTGTATAATTTTGTGAAATGCTACTATGTATCAATAGAGAGGAAATATATGTATAGTTTTAATTTCTTGTTGAGAATATAACATGAAAACTTAAAAAAAACTTAAATATTATATATACAGAGTAAAGAAAATATACATGTAAATACTCTTAAAACAACTAACTACATTTATTCGATGATGTTTATCTTCATGAACCTTAGAAACGTCCTTTAATGTAAAAATACATATACGTAAATACTTGCATTTGAGGAATGAAATACAATAATAAAATAACAAATAAGCTTTATACATTTTTAGGATTTCATATTATATATTTGCTGGAGAGTGAATGAATGAAGTATACACATTTTAATATGTTGACATCATTTATTATCACTCATTGTTATATAATATTATATATATTTTTATTTTATTTACATTTTGTAAAGGGTCATGTTTGACCATGATAATAGAAACATTAACTTATTATTATTTGGTTCTTATGGATGTGATCATGGAAATACTCGAATTCGAGGGTGAGAGAAGATTCTTTTCTAAATTAATTTATTAATATTAATTATAATTTTGTAGAGTATGAAATATATTATAAAATTGATAAAATAAAATAATAATATATTTATTTTTAATTTTTGTAAAATGATATAATAAAATAAAAATATTAAATTTTAATTTTCAAAAATAAAATAAAATAATAATAAAACATTTACTCTTATGAAACACTTTTTTATTTAAAAATACATTTCATTATTATTAATAAAATCCATATGATTTACGTTGTCTCTTTTTTAATTCCCCATTTGAAAGCAAGATCCACCAAAAGAGTCTTCCACTCATAAAGTAAGATTAAAGAATGTTTATACTCAAATAATATATCTCAACTATTATAAGAAGATTCTTTTGAGATTATTCTAACAATTTTACTTTAACATTACATTAAAGAATGTTTATACTCAAATAATGTATCTCAACTATTATAAAAAATTATTGTGAGATTATTCTAACTATTTTAATTTAACATTAAAAGATTCTTTTAAAATTATTTAAATAATTTAATTTAATATTATTTGAATAATTTAATTTAATATTATTAGAATAATTTGGGATTTAAATAAATGTCACTAAGTTTACTTAGCTCGATTGATTATAGAATTATTTTTAAAATCAAAATTAGAGAACAATTTTATTTATTAAAAAATATTATACTTAAGCTAAACAATAATATTACATTAGTCTTAAGAGATTCAGAAAAACAATTTTATTTATTAAAAAATATTATACTTAAGCTAAACAACAATATTACATTAGTCTTAAGAGATTCAGAAATAACTGAGCATAATAATTATTAATTGTTTGAATAATTTAATTTAATATTATTAGAATAATTTACATACATAATTTTATTCAAACAATAAATGAAGAGATTTAAATAAATGTCACAAAGTTTACTTAGCTGGATTGATTATAGAATTATTTTTAAAATCGAAACTAGAGAACAATTTTATTTATTAAAAAAATGTTGTACTTAAGCTGAACAACAATGTTACATTAGTCTTAAGAGATGCATAATAATTCCTTATGAGAGTGTAGCTTTTCGCAGTTAGTCATAATGTTGCTTGAGTTTTTTGGAGAAAAACTATGTATAAAATATTGAAATGTCCGACGTTTCCAATGGATACTCCATAGAAAAATGATAACAAGAGTTCCAGGTATCAAACACTACTATAGATCCTACAAAATCTATTGAATATAAAAAAAACTTTGAAATACATAGACTAATTAGAAAATATTGCAAACTTTTTAATTTTCTAGGATATTAATGTCTTATATTATCAGTCCCAGAATGAAGCTACCTTGTTTTAGGGTCATCAGAGTTTTTTGCAAATTTTAGAAAAGAAGTGAACAGGTTTTTTGAAGGTGAAGTGGGGCCTTGTAGGCCAGGTAGAACTAGTCTTTTTTTATCATTAGATCTGATGATGTAAATTTTTTTATTACTAATATAATTTTGTTCGAATTTCTTTTGGAAAAAAAAAAGTCACATATTTCAATAGCTTCAAAAAATTGTTGAACAATGTTTTCTTCCCTGAATTCCCCCTACTCTCCAATGTCCAGACTGATGTGGTTGGAAGCACCTAAATTTCCATTCTTGCTCAGTTGTGTCTTCCTCTTCCTTAATAAAGCACATTCCTCTTCCAATTGATTTACTCTCTGATTCAAATGAGCCATAATCCCCACGATAAATACAATCTAAGAGGTTACCTATAGCTTATAATCCTGCATTTTCATTTTGGTTGTGCATAGAGCTTCCCTATTATCCTTAATCAATTCCTCAAGTACCTACAAAATTTTCTTTAATCTCTTGAAATTCCATGATTACCTAGAGAAAAGCACACAAACAAAATTGAAAAGGGGCGAGGTGTACAAAGAAGTTGGGCTAAATTAATCCATAAAATGCCTCCGAGACTATGATACTCCCAACCCAGAGAAGGCTTAATCTAAAACTCCCACCCAGGAACAAAGAACAAATTACTTCGAACAAGAATCTAGTGCACCAAATGGATGGACGCGTAGATATCTAGAGCAGTTTCACAAGCTACGAACATAGCAACGACACCAACCTAAACTCAAATTTAAAACCAAAATTTCTAGCCTAATACGAGTGCCTATCCTAGGAAAGGATGGAGAACAAGCGCTGGGATTCATAGTGTCAAATTTCCTTTCTCCCATGAAAACAGCACCATCTAAAAGACATCATCCCACATATTATGAGAAATATACCTCGGGGGTCATTCAATTACACACCACTTTTGTATACTAAACATGTGTGAATGTACAACGGATCTCTTCACAGTTTTGGAGGGTCTTGGGAATGGAACTCGCTTGTGTTGGACACGTGGTTTCATAAATTTGAAGTACTAGATAGTGGATGCTTCGATGTTCTAAGGTATTGGATGATACAATGCTCCAAGATATAGCTTAATAATACCTTCAGCCATTGAGCCTTAACACCTTAATTTTTTTCTCTTGTGGTTTCATTAGCAAATTGGTCAAACTTGTGGTTTCATTAGCAAATTGGTCAAATTCCACGTTTTGTTCTCTCAAAACCTGTTTTGTTCTCTCAAAACCTGGAGGAATTTGATTTTATGAAATAGAACCACGTCTTGCTCTATTATGAACAAGATAAAGGCAAGCTTGCAATTGTTTGACCTGGTAATGACCTGGTAACTTTGCACATTACTTGAATAACAACGGAAGAGTCTCCATTCACAATAATGGAAAAAAATTGACAAGCTAGAGCCAATTTCAAACCTTGCAGAAAACCATAGACCTTTACTTGAGTATTCATGCATACTCCAAGCATATTGTAGCATTTTTTTATCCTTTGGGATCATGAAGAACCCCTCACACCAAATCCCTTTAATTAATTACAAAATTATGATTAGTTTTAATAATATTAAATTTAAAAAGTGATGATGTAATTGTTGTATTCTAGATAATCAATAAAACAATTTGGTTATACTTTTTGGTTCTTAAAAAGTGTTTTCATTAAATTTGTGTTAGATTGAATTAATAGTTAATTTGGATTAACAATAAAGACATAAGAGCTTGCAACACTATGTTCTAGTTTAGTGAGCTCTATTCATTATGTAGCAAAGTAAGAAATGTTGTGATAAAAAGTAGAGATGTTGTTGGATCCAAAAACACACTTTTAGTATAAAATTTATGACTCTCATTAGTAAAGTACATAAAATTGGTCTTAAAATTTAATTAATCATTAAATAACTTAGGGAAAATGTTTATAACAATATGGTTGAGTTTGTGTACTTTGCAAAGTAAACTTGTAAGTCTTGTTTTTAAACAAAAGAGTGTTTTCCAACAGAAAAATATCTCAATTATATTAATATATAATATGTTTTCATGACATTATTTACAATCCCAACAAAAGTATCCACTGTCAAATATATCTTTCGCCTACAGTGGTTTTTCAATCAACAAAAAGGTGAAAGATCATAGATAGAAACTATAGATATAGGCACTACTATATACGAAAAGTTAGCAAAAAGAGTATAGTCCATAGTACTAGTTGTCACATATACTCAAAATAAAATCAAAAGCATAAGATATTATCCTTCGCTCAGGTTGGATTGTCCACAGATGTGTTGTTGTTGCAGGTCCTAGTATAGCTTTAGTATGTGTGGAGGGCCCTCATGTCCTTCAACCCAATGGTTGTAAGTGATTATGCCAACTTTTTTCTGCAGTGCGACCTTTGATAGATGATTTGCTTCCTTGTTGTGTTCACGATAAATATGTTTGAAGCTGAGCTTCCTGAAAGTGGACTGTAGAATTCTTTTTCTGTCCTTCCAGGCCATAAGAGAGATGGCTTGTAGCTTACCCCTATTGTTCAACCATTCTATAATAATTCTAGAATCCCCAAGAATTTGAAGGACTTCGATGTTTAATATGGATGCCAAGTGTAGTGTGGCTCAGGCACCCAATAATTATGCCACGGTGTTAGTGCCCGAGCCACAGTTGAAGGTCCATCTGTATTGTGAATTCTTCGAGACACTAATCAAGCCTCCTGCTCCAATTTGTGTGCCATTGGACTGCGTTGCACCACTAAACCACCCCGTAGGTGTATCCTCTGTATTAAGTGTCCTATTTTTTATCTGATTTACCACTTTACTTAGGTGTATGTATTTCCAATTTTTGAGCATACCAAGTGTTTTATAGGCAACAATACTTGTGGATGGCGTCCCATTTTCAAAGAATTTTTTGTTCCTATCCAGCCATATGAACCAATAGACCAGAGAAGGGAGATGTTTTAAGTTGCGCTCCCTTGTTGACCAATAATCATAGCAAGAAGATATTGTAGTCCATTCCCAAATAGTATTTAAATTTTGATCAAGAGTAATTATATCCCATACTTGTCGAGTGAAGGGGCACTTAATAAAGAGATGCATCACTGTTTCTTCATCACTATAACACAATTGACATATGTTGGGTCCAATCCAGCCTTTCCTTTGAAGATTATCCCAAGTGTGTATTTTGTTTTCTATAGTTAGCTAGGTGAACAACTTAATCTTTTGTGCAATGTTCCATGACCATAAATTTTTCCTCCATCCACCAATATTTATTTGCCAGAGAGAATTTGTAATGGCTGTGTAGACATTTTTTACAATTAAGAGGCCCGATCTGTCTCCCCCTGACCACATAAGTTGATTATCAGTATCTTGTAGTTGTATGCCCGAGCACGAAAGTTTCATGCAGTAATTATCCCATACCACTGCGTGCTCTGTAGAAAGGTCAAGCTCGATACTAGATATCCAGTCGCCTGATAGTATCCTGGATCTGGTGCTTCCTCTTGCTTGAAAGAGGTACTTGATGTTTTTTGAATTTAGATGTGTAATCAACTGTATAGAGAGATAGGAGGCCTTATCCAGTCCTATAGTGCAATCCTTGCCAAGAATAATTGAGTGTCCTGAGCCCGACTTCCAACAGAGCCAATGAGTTATCCATTTTACCAACTTTACCAGGTTTCTCCAGATCTGAGAGGCCACCCTGGTAGTGTTTGTCACATTCCTAAGCCAAGTGGCCATCGATACATGGGGCATATATTTGTCTTTAATAACAAAGTGCCACATGCCATATTTTGTCAACACACACCAAAGTGAGTTGGCAGCCAATGCTTTGTTGAAATGGAAGATGTTTCTGATCCCCCATCCACCCTTGTTTTTTGGTTTGGCCAAGGATTCCCAGTTGCAAAGATGTTGACGAGAATAGTCAGTGATGCCCGACGAGATAAAATTGTAAGTTAATTTCCTTAGCTTATCAATAACCGTAGTTGGTATGGCTGCGAGGGCCATCCAATAAACCGGTTGTCCTTCTAAGACAACTTTGATGAGAGTGAACTGACCTCCTAAGGAGATACATCTATTGCACCAATGTCCAATTTTTTTCTCCATTTTTCCTACGAGCCAGTTCCAGTTTGTGGCCTTATAGGAGTCAACTTTAATAATATATCCAAGGTACTTAAAACCAATAGAAAGGTGTACACATTTATAAAGAAAGAGACCTTTCAGTTGGTCCAAAGCCTAATCTTGCAAATTGGCATAGTGCAAAGTTGATTTGTCCAATTAATCAGCAAACCCGTGGCACTGTAGAAAGTCTTCAATATTTCTTTAATTTCGCTCCATTTCTGTAGAGTGTCATTAGTCATGATACGAACATCATAGACGAATAGGAGGTGTAAAACCTTGAAGATCCTGGACACTTTAATCCCTGAAATCTTTCCTTCTTCTTGACCTTTTTTGAGTAGCAGACTTAATACTTCCATAACGAGAATGAACAAGAGTGGTGAGAGGGGGCAACCCTTCCTCAATTCTCTKCCACTATGAAAGAAAGTSGAAGATTCACCATTAAACAGTACAACGAATTTTTTACTTACCACGCAACTCATGATCCACTTAATCGAGGATTGACTGAATCCTGATTGTGTCAGTATTAATCTAAGGAAGTCCCAGTCAATATAGTCGAATGCTTTTTTAAGGTCCACTTTTAGGATAAGTGCCTTTGAATTTTTAGTTTTAATACTGTGCAAGCACTCCTGGGCAGTTCTAATGGTGTCTAAAATCTATCGACCCTTTAAGAACCCCAGATGTTCACCCGATAGTGTCCTCGAGAGAATAGGTTTTATCCTATTAGCAATGATTTTAGAGATTAATTTATAACATAGATTACATAGTGCAATCGGTCTGTAGTCGCCAGATGTGGTAGGATTATTTTATTTAGGAATAAGTGTCAAGAAGGTCGATTTCAGTGCACTAGTCACCTTTCCACTGAGTCTGGTGTTTTCGACTAGCTCCAGGAGAACGGCCTCTACTAAATCAAAGAAATGCAGATAGAATTCTATAGTCCAGTCGTCGGGGCCTAGGCTTTTATCCTTGGAAAAAGATTTTAATGCATCCAAAACCTCTTGTATCATGCAAGGGATATCCAAATGATTGGAATCATTCGTTGTGCCTCATCGAGGGAAGAGTTTGGCCACCATGACTGGATCCTGTAAATTATTATGTGGCTTCGCCTCATAGAAGGATTTGAAGAAGTTTGCAGCTGCATACTTTAGGGCTTGTTGTTCGCTGTGGAGAATGCCTGCTTCATATTTTATCTCCCAAATATTTTTTATTCCTGCAAGAGCTCATGAAACGGTGAAAGAATTTTGTGTTAAGGTCGCCACACTTTATCCAGTTAGCTCTGCTCCGTTGCCTCCAAAGTGCTTCTTCTGCGAGTAATATTTGGTTCCTCCCATATTCTAGAAGTTTCAAGTTTTGATTCCTGTCCCTGTTGTCCTCAGCCTGTGTACCTGCTTGAAAGAGAGCCTATATCTCAAACTCCATATCTTGAAGTATAAGGAGTTTTTGTTTTCTGTGTGTAGTAGCCCAAAGTTTGATGCAGACTTTTAGATATTTTAATTTCTAGACAGATCGTTGCTGAATTCCTGGCTCAATAAAAAATAAGGGGTCTTTCCAGACTTTCTTGACAATTGAATTGAATTCTTCCTCGACCAACCAACTTGAATTCAATTTAAAGGGGTAAGCAATAAGAAGAGCAGGTGATTCAAATTGCAAAAGAATTAGAGCATGATCCGACAGATAGGGATAATCCACCCAGGATCTGACCCTTCCCTCAAACAAGGCAAGATGTTCAGAGATAAGAAACCGGTCTAGTCGCTTGGAAATGAATTCTAAACCCGCACGTTCGTTGCACCAAGTAGGGACCAATACATCCGGAGGGAAGTCTACCAGATTGTGTGTTTGAAAGAGAGTTTTAAAGTAATCATCTAGAGAGTCCTATGTAGCCGAGGCCCCCCACACTTCCCCCACATTTGTTTTTAGGTTTTTTAGGTTCATGTCTCATGCTATAATCAAATTTGTGTGATCAAGCAGGCCCCGAGCCTCCACCTTGTCCCATAATAATTTTCTATTCGTGCAAGGACCATATATATTGAGAAATTTGATTTGTTGGTTGCTCCACCGGCTGGTACCTGTAAGTAGGATGCCACCACAACACATATAGCAGGTTAAATCAAACTTTGTAGGATCCCAGGAAACAACAAATTCCTCAGAGGTACCAAGTGATTTTACAGAACAGATATGCCAGTTGGAGCAGAACTTATTCAAGAATGTTCTGACCTTTTGACTGTCAACCATAGTTTCCTGTAGGAAGATAATGTCCAGAGAAGTCCTAGAAAGGAGCCTTCTAAATGAGGCAGATTTTAGGGTCCCCCCACCCCTCTGATATTGAGGGAGAGCAAGATCATGGCTTGGCTCTCGCAAGGGATTTCATGCCTCTAAGCACCCCAATATCAGAGTGTGGTGGGATAAAATCAACATAAAATGTAGCAAGTGGGCCCTCCTTTCGATGAGCACTTCCGGTTTTGRTCGGTGAGTGTTCATAGCCTAGCCCTCTTGACCAAGTGTATTCTTTTCCAAAGTCCAAACCCAAGTTTTCAAAGCATCCCGGGACTGCACTCAAAGTCTCTGGTTTGAGTACAAAATTCCCCAAAAAGGTAGGAAGGGGAATGGGGGACAGTGCTTCTTTATAGGATAGGATCAAAGTTTCCTATACAACGCCAAGTGTACTGTCCCTTGGCTCAGATTCACTGAGGCCCGGGATGAAAAAATCCTCCACCTAATCCTCCACCTATTAATTAGTCTTGGTACCATGTCCAATGAACATGTGAGCTGGCAACCACAAGACTATCTTGTGCTTTGGGGTAAACAGAATCAGGCAAGGGGTTGGTCTGTATCCCTTCATGTGAGTAGGTATCAGTAAAAGTAGGTGGCGCACCTGTGTAATCTCGAGCCAATGGTGTGTCTCCGCGAGGTGTTTTTGGAGTGCCCAAAGCTAGAATGGTAGAGAAATACAAAAGTTCTTTTTCCCAGGCAGTCAACGAGAAAAAAAGAGATGGACATATGTTTTTGAGCTTACTAGTAATGGAGTCTGAGGCTGTTGTTTCGCCAGCATAAAAAAAATCTGTATATTTAGCCTATGAGTTCACTCTCGGGGATTCCAACCTGGTAGAGAGTTCAAGCATGGTGTCCTCCGACTATTCATCCTCTGAGAAACCAGTGCGGAGTTTTCTCAGGTGTCTCGTCTGTCTGCAGAAAGTGCATTTGAAGGGTATGCCAAGATAATTTATTTTCTGGCAAGTAAGGTGACCTCTCCATTCTATATCGATAGATTCTAGCAGACCTTCATGTATATCAATCTCCACCAGAATCCTTGCCACTTTCTTGTCCATTCTAGCTAGAGACTTAGAGCCCATGCTGATGAACCATCCAAGTGAATTCCCGATGGCCTCAAGGGATTTATCATTCCAAAGGTATAGTGGCAAACCAGGTAGGAGAACCCAAAGATGGCGCATACGAAAGTAATCCTGTGCAATATCAAAACTAACACGCCATCGCTTCAACATAATGCTACTGCCATCTAGTGTCCAGAGCCGCTCCATGATAATAGTAGAGTCCTCATGGGATTTGAACTGGAAGCAAAGCCAACCTCTCGCAAGGAAAGAGAATGCAGGAACATATCCCAGCAAAGGCCACCAGGATGTCTTCACTCGCTCTACCAGGTCTGTACTACAAAGATGCCTGTAGGAAAGTCTACCCACAAGACTACAAAGAGCCATAGAAACTGAATCTTCCAAGCCGGTATCAACTCCAAGGACCATTCTCTTTTTGGTCTTCTTCGAGCACCACATTCGAAGGGTTAATTTCCTACCTCTAGTAGTACATGCTCTAGCCAAACGTTTAAACCCAGAGGTTCCAACGGGTCCGAGGGTCGCCAAGGTAGTTGACTCCCCTCGCAAAGCTAAAGAAAGTGATGGATCTGCCATGGAAATTCCATGTCTTGGTTTAGGGAAGGGTACCCTGGGAGGAGTAGTCGAGAGACTTTGTGAATGGTTCCAAGTGGAGGGAAAATGAGATTGTTCTTCTGTCAAGAGGAGGGGCAGGTGGAGTTTGGAAAGGTTCCTTCGGTCAGTCGAGAGTTTAGCAGAGTTATGAAAAGGGTAGGTGGTGGTGACCAGGGAAGTAGTGGGGATGGCAGATGAAATGGAGATAGTAGGTCAACGTGAAGCCCCAAGTAGTGGTGAGTTAATTTGCGCGCACCTGGTGAGCTCATCTGTCGACGTGAAGAGGCCCGCACTGTTCTAGAGGGCCTCGTTAGCAACACCCATGAGTGCGTTGACTTCAACCTCCATCAGTGCTTGTCTCATGGAGAAAGGAGGAGCTGCCAGCTGAGACCCACTCAGAAGTGTTCCAGAGTAAGACATTAAGTCGGAGTGGATGCAAGTAAGGTAGGACAATGTAGT
This sequence comes from Picea mariana, assembly GCA_032191745.1. NCBI lineage: Eukaryota > Viridiplantae > Streptophyta > Pinopsida > Pinales > Pinaceae > Picea > Picea mariana. The sequence goes on along the minus strand of JASDQU010102901.1, from coordinate 259,633 downwards.
CTTCCCAAGAAAGTTCGATGGAGTAAAGGTGCAGTTAATACGAGGTTATGGCAATGCAGAGTCGTCTGGGGGGGAGGGCCACACTAAAATGACTGGAGAGTTAGAACCTCCGCTAAAGGTGAGGAGGGAGAAAGCTCCTCTATCCCCGTGAGGCAATAGCTGCAAATTAAATGGAGTAGGAAACAATAGCGCCATGGTGTAGGGCCCTCTAGGACCGTGTTTTTTCTAGTCCGCCATTATTGCATAGTTTCAGGTTTTGAATCAAGTCTCCTGCCCCGCTCCAAAAAATTCTAAAACTCAAAGAGTGTCTTAGCAAGCACAAAACTTTTAGTTGTATTAGATAAATAACTATTTGATATCTATAACTCAACGACACTTCTAATTGTGGAGAGTTAAGGTGAGGCAAGAAATAGAATGCACAATCACATGGTATGAAGTTTCATGAACATTTACATCTCTCTTAAATGGAGAATTGATCAACAATAGGCGAGAATACTTAACCAACTATCTTTACATGCATAGAATTAAGTTGAATTTGAAACAATTTCTTTGTTAATTTAGGAATTATAGAGCATCAAATTTGATATAAAATCTTAGTATCTTAGCTGATATAAAATACGTGCAATCAAATTTGTACTAAAATCTTTGCAATCAAATTTGTGAATACAATGTAGTGTTCAATCTATTTTATTTAATATTTAATAAGTTTGGAGTCTCTTATCTCCTAAGTGCTTTGTAACTTGGTTTCCAATTTGGTTTTCATACAATGCTATCATTTATATATATATATATATATATATATATATATATATTACGATTGAATTCATTGATTTTTGTTAGAAGTTAATTTGTTTATATTTAATGAGATTAAAGCTCTTTAGCTCCTAAGTACTTTGTAATTTGGTTTTCAGGCAATGATATTGTTTAAGTATAATATAAGTTTATATTCATTTGAACTAATGAAGGATTCATATTATATGTGCTCTCTAAATTTAGGGAATAAGTAACATTATAAGCTATGTTTTAATATTGATTTGTTGAATGTAGTACTAATAAGTTCAAGCAAATGAGAGATTGTTTTATGATTAATTGGTAAAGTATTTATTCAGATGTATATAGATAGAGAATATAGATGGAGAGTCAAGCTTCTACTGTGGTTTTGGTTTCAACCCTAATTATCAAGCACACCCATAGTCTCACGACCAATGCCATGGAAGCTCAAGTAGACTTAAGTTATGCTTATGAAGCAACAACATTCCAAACTCTTATTTCCACTACCTCGAAGCATGAACCCCACTCCAAATATTAAAACGACTCCTTCATGAGGAATCTTTTAGTAGGCCAAAGTTAAACATATCCATTTCATCTCTAGGGATTAAGGTCCTTCTTAGTGCAGAGAAATCCATGATTAGGAAATTTATGGGGGTTGACCTAGCTATAGATTTCTTGCAATTTGGGTAGAAGAACATTAGGTTTCACTAATATATATGTCAATAAACTTATTCCTTCATGGATGGGGATGTATAGCTTTGTTGTTCCACATCAAGGAATATAGAGACCTGATATTTCAATAATTGAATGCTTAACTTCAACCTACAAGAGGACTTTCCCAAGTTGGTTCCAGTGTGGGTTCACTCCCACACTTGTCATTCATTTTTTAGGTCAACATGACATTCCAAGTCATAGGGAATAGCATTGGAAAATTATTGGGTGATGCAGTCTTAAAGGCTTGTCAATACCCTCGTGCCAAAGTTGATTTGGAGAAATAAATTTTAGAAGCCATCCAAATAAACCTAGATGGCCGATGTCACCCTCATGAGATGGATTACGAACGACTATTAGGATAATATTGACTTAGTGAAGTGTGGGTTTACCATAGGTAGTTTACAGTAACACATGATTTGAACCCATGGTATTCATGTTGAATAAGTCTATTTAAGTGACATATTTTCTCCATTGTAAAGTGCATGAAGTGGCCAACTTGGCCATAGTAGAGAAGGTAATTGTAATGTACTCAATGCCCTCTATACTTTGTTGAGGATATGGGGTACTTCTTAGAATCACAATTTTTCCATTTCTCATCTTGCTCTAATACCATAATCCATTCTTCCCTGTTATTAACAAATGATTGCATGCAACATGACAAGCATGCTTATGCAAATATAATTTGCATTCAATGTTACATATGCGGATAATATTCATGTAAATATAACATCAATGAATGAATAACATAAACATCATTAAATTCAACATAAGTATAAATAATCCATAAACACTTATTTTTTTAAAATTGAACACCAACTAGCTACAAGTGAAGAACATTTCGTGCAACCATAGACTCTTCGTTTCTCGTACTATTTCAGCAATATGGCCACCCCCGAGTTGAGACTATGAGTCTTTTAAGGATGAATTTATTCTATGGGTTTCTCTAGTCCTCGCACATAGCCCAATTCCCAGAATTTCCAGAAGTTGTAAACTCTCACAATAATTCCAATCCATTGGCTCTCTTTCCCCTTCAACCTACACAACCCAAGGAATGGGATCTCCTTCTCTACCATGTAGTCCCTCGAGCTATACCACTTCCCTCTAGGACCCCAACATAGGTTGGACAAGAAATATGTTTGATGGGGACTCCAAGAATCCTTAGTTGTTATGGAGTTTTCTTAATGACAATATTTTCCTTATGCACATGGGAAAAATCCCCACATAATACTCATAATAACATGACCAAAATTTTGTTATAGTCTTGGAAACATAGACTCTCCCAAAAACTCCCCAAGGAAGAATGATGTACACCCACCAATAATCATGGGTTATATTTGCATGATATCAACTAACCATGTGGCTTCCTAAGAAGCGTATGTACTTCACTCAGTGACTCACTTCAAGGTAATAAGGATAATATATGAGATAGAGGAATTAGGGTAATATGAGATAAAGGATTTGGGCTTATGAATAAAATATTATTATTTACTTTATCCCCCCCATTGATCCCCTAATCCCCCTCTAATTCCTCTCTTGTGGAATCATAACCTCCCATGTTTTGTCCTTCTCCATCTGTAGTCGATGATGTATTTTTTTATTAATAATGTTCAATCTACAATATTTACATATTGCATTGCTTAGCCCTCAACCATTCATCGTATACATATATTTATATATATACATTGCTAATTTGGGGATCAAAATTAGGGTGTTACATTCCCCTCCCCCTAATTTTTGCATCATCCTTGGCGTACATCACCATGCATATGTGTGGAAAATATACAATAGTTTTTGCATAAAAATTTCAAAATAGATGTGAGTATTCCTTCCACATCACATCTTCGCACTCCCATGTCACTTCTTTAGGGATGTAATAGGTCCACTAGACCTTTACCTACTCCATGTATTTGTTACAGAGCATCAATGAGCTTCCTATCTAATATATGCAATTGCTACACCTCAAAGTCTCTTTCTAGCTCCACCTGAATCAAAGTCCAATCAATGAAATGGTTAGGATCATGCACATGATTTTTCAATAATGACACATGAAATACATTATGCATTGTCATGGAAGAGATGAATGCAAACATGTGTGTAACTGGTCCTATTCCATCCAATATCTCAAATGGACCACAAAATATGGTTGCTAGCTTGGTTCAACTTCCCAACTTCGAAGAACTCTTCTTTGGCTTCACTTTCAAGAATACATGCTCACTAATTTTAAATTCCTTTTGTATCTTGCCTTGATCCACATAACTCTTTTGCATGTCCTTTATTGTCTTCAAATTCTGCTTAATCTCAATGATTTTCTCTTCCATCTCCTTGAACAATTATGGCTCAAGGACTACTATGATTGCTAGATCATACCAACTCACTGAAGTATTGCATTTTCTACAATGTAAAGCTTCAAATGGACTCATTTTCAATGAAGCTTGATATCCATCAATATATGAAAATTCAACCAAATGCAAGTAATCCTCCCACTTGGATGGCTTATCCATCACATACATCCTCAACATGTCTTCAATCACTTGATTAACTCTCTTTATCCATCCATATACTTGTAGATGATAGGTAGTACTAAAATTCAGGTTTGTACCAAAACCTTTGGATAATCCTTTCCAAAAGTTTTAAGTAAAACTTGGATATATATCCGAGACAATTGCTTTAGGCTCTCCATGCAACCTAGCAATCTCTTTCATATAAAATTTTTCAATATCAGTTGCCTTATGACTCAATTTAAGTAGAATAAAGTGAGTAGCTTTTGTTAATGTTGACCTGAGTTGTTGATATGGGGGGTGAAGTGTGACATATTATTATACATTAACACGGTTGAAATACTTCTCTACCTCACATTTTCATTGATTTCCTCTCCCTGATAGTCGAGTGTCTAAATACCCTCAAGAAAGAAATGTGAGAAAAGTGATCAAGTAATAGTTTGTTACAAGAAGGGCCCGATTCCTTTTAGAGGCCAGGAAAAATTACAACTTTGTCAAGGAAATTCAATTTCAGAATCACATTGTCATGGATTTCAAAGAAATCAAGCAAGTTGCCCACCTCCATTTCAAAGGGATTTACACTAAGGACACCTCCACAAAAATCCAGCATCAAATTCTCAATTTAATCCCTTCAGTTGTCAAACCGAGAGCCAATCAACAACTTACTACTCCGGTCACCTTGAAAGAAGTGAAAGTAGCCTTGGATAGTATGGCCCCTAATAAAGCTCCAGGGCCTGACGGATTTACAACCCGGTTCCTTCAAGTTTGCTGGCCAAGCATAAAGCATGATCTGCATAAAATGGTATTAAAATCACAAAATTGCCACAAGATTGGTGGAAGCACTAATTCTGCGTTCTTAGCTTTAATTCCTAAAGAAAAAGGAGCCTCTTCCTTTGACAGATTTCGTCTGATTTCCTTGTGCAACATCGGCTACAAAATTATCACAAAAGTAATCGCAAACTGAATCAACGGTATGCTTCCAACAATCATTCCAGAGAATCAAGGAGGTTTCATCAAAGGAAGGCACATAACTGACAATATAATTTTGGTTCAAGAAGTGATCCATTCAACCATGCAACGGGGCGAAAAAGGTATGATTGTGAAACTAGATCTAGCAAATGCTTTTGATAGAGTAAGGCATGTGTTTTTGTTTCAGGTATTGTAAAAATATGGCTTCAATGCTTCTTTCATCCAATGGATTAAGGCTTGTATCAGGACTCCCTAGATCGCTCCATTAGTCAATGGTAGAGAAACATATTTCTTTCAGGCAACTAGGGGGATCAAGCAGGGATGCCCGTTGTCCCCTCTGCTTTATGCCATCCAAGCCTCAATGCTAAGCTTTCAATTAGAACACTATCGCTCCCAACAAGAATTAATGGGCATAAAAATTGCAAGAGGGGTCAAAGATATAAACCATTCTCAATTTGCCGACGATACACTACTCTTGGGAGGAGCTAGTACCATCATAGCTCGCAAATTCAAGTAACAACTAGACCTATACAAGGAAGCTTCGGGGAGCCAAATAAACTACAGGAAGAGTAAAATATTTGGGTGGAACTGCAAGCCAAGGGAAATGGTGGAAATATCTAGAATCCTGGARATGGAAGGGGAAAGTCAATGGGAATCATTCAAATACTTAGGTGTCCCTATCTTCAAATGCAAGCCCAAATATTCCCATTGGTCTCTTGTTGTGRACAAAATAAAAACTAGAATTCAGGCGTGTGGAGCCTCCTGGTTAAACTTGGCAGGGAAGTTAGTCCTCCTCAAATCGGTGTTGGCCAATATTCCAATATATCAAAGCTCTATCCTGTTAGCTCCATCTGGATGCATAAGCCAAATCGAGTCACTTGTAAGAAGATTTCTCTGGAAAGGGGGGCAACACAATGAAAACAAATTGCATTTAGTGAGTTGGGGGAAAGTAACAAAGCCTTATACAGAAGGCGGTCTTCAGATAAGAGATTTGAGAGCCCAAAATCTGGCACTAGGGGCCAATCTTATCTGGAACCTGGTCTCTGGCAAACTCATCTGGAGCAAGAACGCTCTGTGGAAGAAATATTTCTCATGTACTAGAAGGAGGTGTCTCAAAACAGCCCCAAAAGTCTCAAAGGGATCGCCAATTTTCACAATTTGTCAAAAAGCATCAGGGTTCTTCAGTCCCCATCTAACTTGGATACCAAGAAACGGAGAAAACATTTGGATTTGGGAGGACTCGATCCTGGGAGAGCCTCCCTTAGATTCCATCCCGGGCACCAACAACTCCAAGAATTTTCTCCACGCCCAACAATTTAACACGATTTGGCACATTTCAAAGTGGAATTTGGATGCAAACAACAACTAGAAAGAATGGAAACTACTGAGAAGTTTGAGCCACCTGCACATTGAAGAAAGACGATTACTCACGCTCCTCCAGGGGAAATCGCGAATCACTGCAAATAAGAAAGACAGAAGGGGATGGGGACAACATTCTGGTTTGTACACAGTCTCAGAGGGATACAACTTCGCCAAAGCAACTCTGAACGCGCTCCCCAATCCAACCCTATGGAAAGAAGTTTGGAATTACAAATCCATTTTGAAAATTGACATGTTCATCTGGACACTAGTGCACAACGCCATTCTCACTGGAGATAATCTCAAAAGAAAGGGATGGGAAGGCCCCATGCGTTGTCCCCTCTGCGTCTCAAATAAGGAATCCGTGGCACACATATTGTTGAATTGCTCATTCACTCGGGAGGTTTGGCAGCTGGCGTTGGCTCCTTAGACAACTCAAGTCACTCTCCCGGATGAGATACACAGTCTTCTTCTAAACTAACAGGCACTATGCACCTTCTCCCTCACGAAGAAAGACCAACTAAAAATTTGTTGGGGGTACCTTCCCAAGTTTATTTGCTGGAAAATTTAGTTAGAACGCAATGCCTGATTCTTCCAAGGGAAAGCTGCTAGAGAGGGCCAAGTGAGTGCAAAAGCCAAAGTAATGTTGGGGGACTTTCTGTCATCCATCAAATTGCCAACAAATAAAGATAAGTTAAATCCCATCGAGGAAGAATGGTTGTCAAGCCTTATCCCAAGTGCTTTGAAAGTGTCAACTTCTTCTCAACCCTCTACTTACGAGTGGGAAATCAGGTTGGACCCATCAAACTTCAAAAACTGGCACAAATCCCTCCAAAGGCATAGTCTCTTCTTTGACGGAGCTTCAAATGGAAACCCCAGTGAGGCTAACGGAAGAGGGGTGATTATTGACCCCGAGGAAATAAAGGTGCTTTCGTACTCCTGGGGAATCGTCAAGGACACAAACAATATAGCTAAAGCTTTAGCCCTCTGGTAAGGTTTATCTCAAGTCCAACTCATGAACATCACAAACCTTAATGTCTTTGGAGACTCTCATATCATCATTCAAGCTCTCTCTTGTAAGAACCTGACCAAACATATGAGGCTCAGACAAATCCTTAAGAAAATTAAACTCCTTATGTCCACGTTTTGTGCCATCCATCTATTCCACATTTTGCGAGAATTAAATGGCGAAGCAGATAAAGAAGCTAACAAAGCAGTGTTGCTAAGCAAAGGAGTTCTATTACTAGACGGTATCAAGGGATTAGATAAATTACCTTAATCTAGTGAACGAGAGCCATTCCTGATGTCCCAGTTGAGACTACCCTATGAAGACTGAATGTAATTGTGCCAGCAGTTTTCTGTGTTTTTCTTAACATATCTCATATCCGTTCTTGTTAAAAAAAAAAAAATAGTTTGTTACAAGAAGGAAAGGATTCATAGCATGAATTATGAGCTTGTAAGTTCAGTTATCCACCATTACCATTATTGAGTCATGTTTCCTCGTTGTCTTTGGAAACTTAGTGACAAATTCAATGGTTATCGATTCCCATTTCCACTATGGAATTGGAAATGGTTGTAGAAAACCTGGTGGATGTCTACGTTCCCTTACACCTGTCCATATAAGCAACAACATCCCTTTTCATTTGTGGCTAAAAGTATTGGCTTCTTACTATTACAATTATTTTTTGGTAACCGGGATGTCTAGCATATGGAACATTATGCATTTCTTTTAATACCACCTTCCTTAATTCATAAGAATTAGGAGCATACACTTGAGTTTTATGCATAAGAATTCCATCTTCTTCCATCTTTTACTCTTTGTATTTATGTTGTACCATTTCCTATTGTAATCCTTCCTTTACCTGTAAGTAATGCTCATATGAGATAACAACTTATAAAATTATGTTATTTAAATTTGATTTTCACATGCTAATGGCAGTAGCATGCAATACATGTACTGTTGTGTTGAGTGCATCAACAACCTTGTGTTCTTTTCCTTTGATACATTTAATATCAAATTCATATTCATTGAGAATTTCCAACCATCTTGTTTGCCTGAAATTTAAAGTCTGTTGTTCAAACAAATATTTCATATCAATGTGGTTTGTCCTTAACTCAAATTTTCTTCCCATTAAGTAATACTTTCACATTTTCAATGCATGAACTAGGCAACAAGATCCAATTCATGTGTGGGTTAATTTTTCTCACTCACCTTAAGCTTTCCAGACTCATAACAAATCACATGTCCATCCAAGTAAGGTATCCACCAAGTCCCTCTTTTCATGAATTTGTACATACCACAAAATCCTCATTTGGGTCAAGAATCTTTATAATGGGTGCACTAGTAAGCGAATCCTTCAATAGTTGGAAGGTTTCTTCACACTTTGGTGTCCATTCAAACTTAATTCCTTTCTTTTGTAAATATGTAATGGGATGAGCAATCTTGGAGAGTCCTTCCATGAATCTCCTATAGTGTCCAACAAGCCCCATGGATGACATTACCTTAGTTTATGTTTCTAGGTGTTGGCCACCCTCTAAAAGTTTCAATCTTCTCTTAATCTATTGCTATCCCTTCCTTTGAAATTATATGTTCCAAGTGATATGGATATGCTTTTGATAAAAATAACACGTTCTTAACTTAACATACAACTGATTCTCTCTTAGCACTTGCAATACCATCCTCAAGAGTTGTTCATGCTCTTCCTTTGACTTGGAATAAATAAGAATGTCATCAAGGAATACAATGGAAAACTTATCCAAATAATTTAKAAATATACCATTCATTTATCACATGAAGCTAGTTCGTGCATTTGTTAGTCCAAATGGCACCACTACAAATTCATAGTACCCATACTTGGTTCTAAAAGTTGTCTTGCTAATGTCTTCATCCTTTATCCTTACCTAATGGTAACCTGACCTCAAGTCTATTATTGAAAGGCTCTTTGCTCCTCTTGGTTGAACAAACAAATCATCAATTTTGTACAATGAATATTTATTCCTCGCAATGACTTTCTGCATCTATCTAAAATCAATGCACAACCTCCAAGTTCCATCTTTATTCTTCACAAAGAATATTGGTGGTCCCCAAGGTGAGACACCTAGGTCTATTTACCCCTTCGTTAACAATTATTCTAATTTCATTTCAAGCTCCTTCAATTTTGGTGTGCTCATTCTATATGGGGTCTTTGATACTAGTGCATCTCTAGGAATTAAATCAATGGAGAAATCTATATCACTTTTGGGTGGTAAACATGGTATTTCTTCAAACACATGCAAACTCTTACAACATTGGAAAGTCTTCAAGACTTGGACTTGTGCACTTATCTAGCTCTTCCACATGAGCTAGATACAATTGACACCCTTTCCTAAAGCATATCTTTATTTGTAAGGATGAGATCTCCCTTATAGAAATAGGCCTTGGAACTCTTTTCACCATCCTCTGCTTCCCTTCTTCACCAAGACAATTAAAAGTCTTGTTACGACAATCTAAAATAACATGATGCACATCCAACTTATCCATTCCAATGAGGACATCATATGAGCCAAGAGATATCATGTTCAAATCTACAATAGTGATGATACCATTCATATCTAGTGGAAAACCATTAACAATCAAATTGATCTTCTTTTTAGTTCCAATAACTAGTTGAACTAACTTTGGTTTCTCATGCTTGCTTTTCTTCAAATGTAATCATTCAACCAAATTAGGGGCAATTTAACTATGAATTTCTTACGAATTAGAGAATACACTGATTTTCAATCTTACCTTCAACCTCAACAGTGTTTGACTGATGGTATACTTGTCAATTGTCCAATGCTACATATCCTCTTGGGATGTTTTTGCTTAGATAGTACATTGTAGTTATCTCTTTTATGGTGTGCATAGTCCTCATTTTGTCTCTCTTATGAAGAAAACCTATGTACAAGTGATCTCCTTCACACGCCCAACATTTGATTGGTTTCCTTGTCCTTTTCCCCAAGGATTCTATCACCTTGGATCCACTCAAAACTGAATGGCCATGCTGATATGTATTCAAACTACTCTTAAAGAAAGGAGGTTGGAATCCCTTCTTCCTCTGATACAGCTTTTCCTTCTTATTATCTTTCCAAGCCTTCTATCAAGTTGCTCAACCTTTGTTATGATCATATAGGTACTTTGCCTTCCAAGTGGGCTCTTCTAGAGTCTCGAGTTCATCAAATTGGATATTGACTTTGCAAAATTGGATCAAATTGGATCTTGGGTTCATCAAAGAAATTCTACATCTTCTTATCATAGTAGTGCTTAGAGAGGTATTTCTATTGGAAATATTTATTGAAATGTTTCCAAGAAATCCTTTTCTCATTGATCTGCTTAACTTACTTTAGCTGATCCCACCACATAGAAGCCTTTTCTTGTAAATGGTATATCCAAATCTTGCCTTCTAAATTGGATAGTAGCCATGCAATTGAAAATGCTTTCTTATCCCTAGCAACCAAGCTTCAACATCCTCTCCCTTTTTATTTTCACCATCAAAAGTTGTTGGCTTAATCTTCCCAATCTCTCCTTTCACATTATCGTGTTCATGTCTTCTTCTTTGGTGTCTAATTGGGGATACTTCTAGGATGTTCTTGGATTCTTCAGATGTATACGACTTCTTGGACAAATAAGTGGGTGAATAACGACGCCTTTGAGTTCTAGTAACACTTATTGAGTGCTTGGATCTTCTATGGATATCTATCCTTGTTTGAGTTATGCCTTCCTTCTCATGTCTTGTTGATCCATTCTTTATTTGTCTCTACAATTGATTTACGCTTTGTAGCAGCTAAGTGTTTAGTTGATTTTGTTCCTCTTAAGCTTTTAACATCCTCTCATTATTAGATCTAGAACTTTGCACCTCCATATTCAAAGTCCTCATGGTTTCTACAACTCCAATGGATACCTTCTATATCCATGTCCATTAGACTTTGTATCTTGATTTCCCATACTAATATTTAGGCCCCTAACTCCTTCTCCACAACAATACGATCCATGTGCATATTCCATGTTTCCTCCTCAATGTTGCTATTTAATTATGAGATTTACTTGTCTTGGTTGTAATATTGGTTCTATAAGAAGTATGCATACAAGTAAAACTATTAGATGCACCTCATTTGCAAATTTGTAGCATTTTCTTTCAAATTTTGGAAATTATGCACATTGTCAAAATTTTGCATTTTTTTATACTCTTTCTCGGGATTCTAATCTAATCCAACAATGTCATTGTTGCAATATATATTTGTATGATTATCCTTGTCCACAACCTATTCTTAGTAATGAATATCCAAAGAATTTTTGCATCTAATGATCTACCAAAATGGTGAATGTTATTGAGACCCCAACCACCCTCTACTTTAGGCTTTGCTATATTCTTCCACTTTGTTAGATGATAAACCCACATTATCATTCTTACTCCTACATATAAAATCAAAGCAAAGCTTCCTAATCCTTTCCAACACACCCTTTGGAATGTGAGATAATGTATACCAATATACAAGAATTGCTTGCAAAACATAATTTACTAGAGATAATCCACCTCCCTTAGAGAGCCACTTATGACACCAAAGACGAATTATCTTTCAAATATTACTGAGTAACCAAGTCCAATCATTTTTTCCATATCCATTAGGTTTAATAGTAAACCCTAGGTACTTCAACCCATCTTTTAACTTCAAGTTTCTAAATGAAAATAAAGCTTTTGAGTGTTGTTCATCCACATCACTCGGAGAATTAAAGTAAATAACATACTTCAAATAATTTACCTCCATGCTTGTGGATTTATGATATAATAGTAGAATTTCCTGCATTTTCCTACTTTCTACCTTTGTACCATTGAAAAAAAAGCAGTACATCATCCACAAAGAGTAAATGAGTGAGATATTCATAATCACCCACCCAAATTCTTTGTAGAGATTTGCCTCTCCTAGCCTCCATAATGGACTTGCTTATGCCACCAACAAGAATAAATGCAAGGATAAGGGACAACCTTGTCTCAAACTTCTCATTATTATGAAAAAATAATATGATGGCCCATTTATAAGAAAAACAAAAGAAACATATGTCACACATCTCATAATCCAATTCACCATAGGAAGGCAAACCCCCTTATGAATCAATAATAACCTTAGAGACAACCAACATGCTTATCATAAGCTTTGGCCAAGTCTAGTTTTACAACCATAACATAAATAGTTTTTATTCTTATAGTATGTTGTTGATTAATTGGGTTGGTTGTCATTGATGTCAGCCCTTGAAGAAAGTCTGGTAGCACAATGGTTTGGGTAATGGACCCAAGTTTGTTTGATGGATAATGGTATGAGTTTTGATATATTTGCAGGTAAGACTATTCTAGATGGATAGTACATGCCATGCCATTTCCGGTGGTATGTAGAACATCGCATAACTCCTCACGGTTAAAGACTTATGGCCATGCGAAGTTGGAGAACCCTCATGAGTCATCTAGAAGCCCCAAAAGGTCAAAGTAGTCAAAGTGGTTGCAAAGAAGAAATTATTTAAGTAATAAATTGAAGTGATGAGTGTACTATAAGTCAAAGTGGATACAAAATAAATTATTTAAATAATAAAATTAATGGAGAAATTACTAAGCGGACAAGTGGTTAGAAGTGGGTTAGCCGTAAAATAAGGAAAGTGGGTTAAGATGGTTAGAAGGTAACCCCTTGAGGAAGCTACATGAAAGTATAAATAAGAGGCAAGAGTCTCTCATTTTTTATCACACTTGAGCATATTGAATATCTACAAGTGACCGAGGTAACCAAAGGATATCTAAGCCGAATTTCAGAGGGAAGGTGAAGTAAAGAAGGCCGGAATTCAACGGAGGATAAATTCTTTTGATGATGCTTTCTAAGGTATGTTATTTATAGGTCATCTCAACATTTTCACAATAATTTTTTTTTCTAGAATGATTCAGACCGTGAAATTTGGAGGCCATTGAGGAAACATATCCAAGAAGTTGTGATACAAATTTCAGCTTGTGGGTCATTGTATTTTTGAAGTTACACGCTGTGGAAAATAGGGTTTGTGGCTAGTCCTGAAACTAGACTAAAATAGGTGTTTTAGGTAAAAATGTCATAACTTCTTCATAACAGATCCAAATTCAGTAAGACCTAATGTACTTGTTAGAGTACAGTCTACAGTATTATGTGTACAATTTTCAGATCCATACAACAAATATTCCGTGTGGGGCACGCTCTACAAGTTCGCTCTCTAGAATAAGCCATAATTAAACAAGGTATGCCATTTTTTCTATAACTCCTTTTCTAAGAGGTTCCAAGATGTGAAATATGGAGGAATTGCATAAAATACACTGAAGAACATTGTGTACCATTTTCAGATCTTTATTCATTACATGTACATAGTTATCATTATTGCAAGTTAGGGTTTTTGACTAATCCAAAATTAGTCATGTGAGACTAAAGTAAAGTTTGATGAAAATGCTAGTCTCTTGTTGTTAAAGTTAAGGAAGGTTTGCAGGTACGTGATCATATACACCAGGTCTGTTACAAATTTACAAATCATATTTGGATGATGAAATTGATGAGGGCTTTTGGTTGAGGTACATGTTGGGTACATGATTGAGACAAGTAGTTGATGAGTTGGCACATACATGAGGTGTATAGTTGATGATGTTGGTACATATTGATGAGTCATAGTTGATGAGTAGTTGATGCATGATTGGTACATACTTGGTACATGGTTGGAGGCACTTGTTAGTAGTATTGTTGACACATGGTTTATGGATGATGTAGC
>JASDQU010102901.1:210523-240750 GCA_032191745.1 Picea mariana | reverse complement strand
GTTTCAGCTTGCTGAACAATATGGACAGTTCTTTCTTTGTCTTTTCTGTGGGGGCAGTCTCTGTACCTATGATTCCCTTTACAACCCCAACACTCCATAGGTGGAGGCCTTGGCATCTGCTCACTCCCTTCAACTTTCCTGGGGTCTCTAAAGGATGACTGTTCCCCAGGGCCATTCTTGAAAAAGGGAGGCCTGTTTCCCTTCTGCCTCTGTTCTTTCTTAAACCTCTTCTGATCATCCCAAGCCTTCTGAAAGGTAGGCTTTTCTCTTTGCTGTTTGTATAAGCATTTCGCCCTTCTTATTGTTTCTTCCATAGTCTTAGGATCATCATATTGAATCTTGTCACCAATGGAAGGTGGAAGTCTACTTAGATACCTCTGAATCTTGACAGCCTCGTCTTTGATGAATGGAACATACTTCAGTAGTTCCATAAAACTTTGTTGATACTCATCAATGGTCATACTTCCCAACTTGAGTTCGAAGAACTCCTTCATCTTTCTGTCATAGTATCTTTTAGTCAGGTATTTCTTCTTGAAATACCTCTTAAATTCCTTCCAAGTGACCTCTTTCTCTTTGATGTGATGCACCTGCACAAACTGATCCCACCACATGGATGCTTTTTCTTTCAGTTGGTACATTGCGATTCTTACTTCTGCATGGGCAGAATAATTCTACAGTTGAAAGTATTTCTTCATGCCAAGCAACCATGTCTCGGCATCTTCCTCCTTCTTATGTTCTCCATTGAATGTTGGAGGCTTAATTTTGTTCATCTCCCCTTTCAATTCATCCTTTCTAGATTTTTGATGTTTTCTGGTAGGGGACGGGCTTAAACTACTGTGTGTCTCCCTGTCAGAATGTCTTTGGGAGCGACTAAGATGTCGGCTACCACTCCTCGACCTACTTCTTCTCCCATGGGTTCTGCGACTCTCCGTCTTACTTGAGTCTCTTCCCTTCTCGAGTTTCTTCTCTATTCTTTCCAGGCTCTTCAAAAATTTTAAGTTTAATCCACCCTGCCAATCCCTGACTTTCATGAGCTTTCGACTATCAGCTCGGCGAGCCTTGGCCTCTCTTTGCAATCCTTCAATGATTTTCATTATGTGTCCTTCCTTATCCTTCTCTTTTCCATGCCCATTGGAGTTTGATCCTTCGACTCCCAGGTTAACATCCTTTCCTTCCTGTTCGTCTTCTATTTCAGGGGTAATCTGCACCTTTCCCCACTCCATACTCGGCTTTGGTTAATTGGAGTCCTGACCTCCATTGAACTTTGCACACACACTGTGCAATTAAATTTGAAGTTTTTCAGGCCATCAAAACTTCACGAGCAATCCACAACATTTATGACTAATACGAACAAGAACAAAAGACATTTCTATTCCAATGGGTTTTCTGAGCTCTCGTTCGGCTCTGCACTTTTGGGTTTTTTTTTTTTTTGAAACTTCAGTTTTTGGGACTTTCGGGACTTTCGGGTTTTCAGTACCCAGGACTTCATTACGCAGTGACTCCCAACCTCTCGTCACTCGTATACCCGAAATCCGATACACAGTTTCTTATACGTGATCCAACGATCCTCGACGAGCTAGATCTAATGGTCCAGATCCTTTCGGGGTTTTGGGCTTCCAAATGTCGATGCGCTCTAACTCCCGTTAGCCCTCCGGGCTAGACTCGTGGTTCACACGACCTCCCCTTATATGACCACAGTCATACCTCCTATCRGGGTTTCGGACTTTCCAATGCCGAAACACATATGTCCTAAGGATTCRCAATTCCCCGAACCCCGATTTCCCGATGGATGACTCTCCTTCCGGAACTTTCCCGAATGCCTCGATCTCAGCCACGCGTCCCCAAGAATGGACGGTYCTYGCTGCTTCTCGCTATTTCGCGTATCGYGATTTCAAATGCTCCGGGTGCCTTGTCTTCAGGATTCGTGAAATGACGAACCTCGATATGCCAATGGGCTCCCAATCTCGCCCACATGTCCCAACTAACAGACGACTCAAATCCAATCTTGGGATTTCACAACTTGCGATTCCCCGATGACAAAGTTCTATGTCAACTCAAAACCCCGGTAGCCAATATACCGATGGGTCGCTCGATCTCCGCCACGTGTCCCCACAAACGGACGACTCAGATCGTTCCTGGGACTTTTACCATGAAAATTCCCGACCTCCTGTCATCGTGACTCTCGATTTCACGAATGTTGATATCCCGATATTTCGACATGCGAAATGCCGACGGGCTCTTTATTATCGCCACCTGTCCCTTCGAGATGGACGGTCCTGACTAATTCAGGATTTCGTGTATCACGATTTCCACACTCCTGTGCAATATCCAAAGGGCTTTAAACCTCGTGCACACTTTTCAGATCTGACGGTCACAAGGGTTCACCTTCCCTCCCGAACATATCCTAGAGCTCCTACACTTACGGTGTGGAGTTCTCTCTCCCTGTGGACTTATACCACACTGGCTGCGGTTTCATAACGCCGCTATACCTCCTGAGCTTTAAAACTCGTCAAGTAACTCCTTGACATTTTGGAGCAAACAAGGGTACGAAATTGGCCTTCCAGACCCAATTTCCCCTCGCATTCTCAGTCCAAAGACCGCTCCACTGGCCCATCTAGTCTCTGTGTCGAAACCTTGGCTCTGATACCAAACTGTAGCGCACCTTTTCTGCTACTAAGGTTTAATCGCTCTTAAAAGAAGACTATAACACCATTTTGTACATAACTCATACAGAGGTTGTTTAACCCACATAGATTTAAACAATAAACACATTCAACACAGAGTATTCATATGAATTATTGCCATAATCAACAAGCAATTAGCTTTTCATATTAATTCATATACATAGCGGAAAACATGATACATAAGCAGCACAGTCATGCAAAACATGATTAAAGCATAATCAGATACTTATCTTTATCAATGATAGATTCCACCAACCAAGTGCAGGCCTTCCACGAACCTCCCAGCCTTAGACCACACTGCTCATCAGCTCAACAGTGGGTCACCCCATAGCTGGGACTAAGCTCCACCCCAAGACAAGGAATACTAGGCTAGCTAAGGTTACAGGGAAAACAACACACAACCACAAGGAAGTAATTCTCTCCCAGGAACCTCCCACGCTCACTGCCCACTGACCCTCATTCCCCACATGCCTATTCCACCCCAGGAGAATACACCTTCTCTGTCACCTGGATAGTCCTTCGGCTGCTAATCTCCCTTGCCTTGGGTTACAGGAACAGGCCGGACTAGAAGTCTCCGGGCTCTGTGGCAGCTACAGGGTTCCTTCCAGGAGTCCTCTCCTTCCTCCGCGCACTCTCTCACCTAGAGAGAATCGTTCACAGGCCAACAAACTGTTCTACCAACCTCAATCACCTCTCTCACCTGGAGAGAGCGTTGTACCACTGGCCAACAAGACCCCACGCAGTCCAGCACTGCGTGGTCACAACAACCCACGGGGAAAACAGACACGGGCTTTCCAACAGGTTCAACAATGGCATGTCACTTCTTATTTCCCAATCCGCCAACACATGATAGACTCACGCTCTGGTTGCCGGGGATGCGTGACAAACAATCCACGCAGGGGTCAACGCAGGTTCGAACTGTTCAGACAGGGGATGTACCGGCTATCCCGGAACAAACACAGATACACGCCTTTTTGGTTCAGAGGATGCACAAGGGTTTCTCTGTAGGAGTCAGACCAGTTCACCTTCTGGCAGCCCGAGGGGCGAATCGAGGAGGAGGAGGAGGAGGAGGAGGAGCCTTTCTCACGGATCACCCTGGTCGTTTATTCGCATGCGTCAAGGTTGACACTTGTCACCCATGGAACTGCATGCGTTCCACCAGCACGCATCACCCTTGTACGTCCTCCCTTGCCAAAACTTAGGATAAAACACAAAATGCACATGTCTTTGTTTGGAATAATAAAACAAAAAATTCAGAATTCTCATCACTCAGTTCCAATTAAGTAGCCCTACTCTTCATCCTCTAGTCATCTTCACGATCATGCAATAATTTCTTCTTTCTAGCTTCAAGTTTCTTTACTCTTGTCAACTCCTCATCACCGAAGACCCCAATGACATTGACCTTAATTAGTCTTTTGATCTCTTCCTCAATCTCCTTAAGTAACATGTCCCTACTCTTAGACCCCAATGACATTGACCTTAATTAGTCTTTTGATCTCTTCCTCAATCTCCTTAAGTAACATGTCCCTACTCTTGTATCTCTCTATTGGCCAGCTACCACCTTACCTTTTACATATTTTAATACTTCAACGAACTATTCACTAGTAGATTTTGATGAAATAACTTCAAAAATTTTCCAATTGTCTTTGATTAGATTCAACGTAAATTCCTCTTCAAGTTAAAATGAAGTTAAAATGAATTAAATTTAAAAATAGATGACGACTTTTCATCTTTTAACTCGAGTTATAGAAATATAAGACTCTCACATGACATGCCACCTTCATCAACCCAAGACCTATATCTATCCACCCTCACAATAAATCTAAAACCAATATAAAAAATAAATCTACTCCTTCCTATCCACTTCCATAGTTCCTTTAGGAAAATCAATATAAAACAAAAAACACATCTTAATAATCATTCATGATGCATATCACTTTTGGGATGATGCACGGAATGGAGATGCACCACTCAAATACATAATTTCGCTCAAATTTGTCACGGTAAAATTGAAGTAGCTTAATTGGAATCTCCCTTATAGAGGTCACAAGTAAAAGTCGTGATGGAAAAATCCTAAGAATCATCCAATTTTACTTATAAGGGGACACATAATTTTAAATGAATTATCCGACACGATGAAAATGATGTATCATGCTAAAATTCCGAAAGAAAAGGAACGTGTAAAATTAAAGGAGGTCATTCCTTACGTGTCAAAGAGGGAAAAATCTACAAAAATCACCAACTTGGAGAAAAGTCTCGCTTTCCACTATTTGGGTTATGATAAAAAATGTTTCCCAGGTGGCTACTTAAGGGAATATTTTTTATTGGACGTATTCACTATGAGATAAAAAGGGACTTTGTGGCCCATCACGTTCTTTCATACTCAATTTTCGAAAATAGATTTAAGATCTTTGAATAGCATAAATTTTTTATTTTATGTTTAATGGAATAAATTGAAAAACATATTTTAAAAATTAATATAGAAATTATAATAATTAAAATAAGTTAGAAGATATAATTTAGTTTAATTTTATGATTGTATAGAAAAGAAAAGGGAAGGAAAAGTACAATTTTTAATAGAGAATAATGGTTAAAAGAATAAATATGTGAAAATTAAGAATAAAATTTTTAAAAAGTAATAAAGACTAAGTGTATGGAAGATATTATGGAAAATGTTTCACTGGTATAAATAAAGTTTATTGCTTTGAATAAGGTTTTTATTAAAGGAAAAAAATTAGATATGTAAAAAAATTAGTAATAATGGAATCTTTCCTGTAATGGTTAAAATTAAAATTTTGATTTTGCTTCTAAAGTTAATTTTAATGTGAAGCAACATAGAGAGTGTTCAAATATTATTAAGGATAATTTATTGTAATAATATACAAATTCCTTGGAAAAAGTTCTATAATCAAGTAGAAATGCAAATGTTATGATCCAGGTGAATATTGGTGGCCACCCACCTTCTTCAATTGGCCCAAAACATGTTTCTGGCAATTTTGGCAATTTACTATTTTTAGCAGGTTTTAACTTTTGGGGCCATTTTGAGGGTCCAAATGAAGGTTTTTCGAGATCGATGTTCTCAATGATAGCTAAAGGCATCATTGAGCCCCCAAAATGAATCTCCTCGACGATGCCTTTCCAACGAGCTATCACACGCCTAAAACGGAGATCGTATGCAAAAGTTACGACCCCGGGAAGTTGATGTACTCACTTACCCAAACGGGGCCCACATGACTTTTGGCGCTTCATCTCCTAGGGTTAGGTTTTTGGATGTCCAGGACTTTTGGCATTCCCGTTTATTGTAAAAGGGCCTTCAGAGCCTCATTGTAATCATCTTCTTGCGAATGCGGGTAGCCGTCACATCTCTTCTCAGAGATAAGTTGCCACCATTCTAGCGAGTCTTTCACTCTGTATTTTTACAGTCTCTGTACATTTCTTTCATTAATAGAAATTGTGTATTACTGTATATCTGTGTTTATGGTTGTATCTCCGATACATTTTCTGTTATATTATTGAATATTTGCGATATCTCTGTGCATTTCTTTATTATATCTCCGATCTCATTTCGTGTCGAAAATAATCCGGATCATGTTAGGAACGACAACATTAAAGTAATATTATATGGATTTAAAAAAATATGTATAAGGGAAATTTAAATTTATAATTCATCACCATAGTGTAAAATTTCACCATTCATCATAGAATATGAACTAGGTAAGCCATTGGAAGACTCAAAGGTTGTAGGTTTGAATATGTTTGAAGAAAAACTAATTAGTTAACAATTTGGCTCATCAAGAAATCTATTATCAATAGGGAAGTTAAAATCAATATCCTTAAGAATCCCATCCATGTTGGAAAAATTTGAGTGGAAATAATGTCTGTATAGGTATTTTGTCTCAAGGGGTTCTTAAGGTGTATCTTCTTGATTGAATTACGGTATAGGGAGGCTCATGAACCCCTATCTTAAGGTGCATCTTCTTATTGAATTACGGTATAGGGAGGCTCATGGAACCCTATCTTAAGGTGCATCTTCTTGATTGAATTATGGTATAGGGAGGCTCACTAATCAACCATTGTTATGTCTCTTTCTTTGAGACATTCTCTTGATGAGGGGAATATTTACTCATATGTCCATCAAAGGAAGTGATGGTGTTGTACTCTTACCACGTAAGTTCTTAACACATCATAAAATTTCCACATAATTCCAAAGCCTAGAAGGAGCATCCACCCTTACACCACATCAACATTTTCAACCAAGGAGGACAATAGAATAACCCATTCAACTCCCAAGATTAGTATGAGAATTTTGTGGCCCATCAAGGCCAGGGATAAATCTTGTGAAATGTGGAATATCATACTTGAAAGCATAATCAAGTTTTCCACGAAAAAATATACTATGCTCTGTGTGGATTTGGACAAAGCCCCAAGGAAAAAGACAAACAAAATTCCCATTGTTGTGCTAGATTTAAGGAGAAAGGAATCACCCTTTTGGAGAAAAATTGTTTATTAATGTCCAATAGTCGTAGTAAATTAGAGCAGGAGAAGAAATAATAAAAGTTTTGGAAGAAAATCCATTACTTGATTCACAAGAACAATGTTTTTAAATGAAAGTGTCTAATTTGTGGAAAAATTAGTGCCATTGATTATATCAAAGAAGCCTTCTCTAAATTCTAAAATTTCCAACACATCATGACATCCATTCCAACAAAAGTGAAAACATGTTTTATATCAATTTTCATGTTTAAATCTATAAATGTATAAGATATATGAATATCAATATATCACTAGTTTGGGACTCTCTATATAAAAATGTGTAATCATTCGGGAGTCATTGGTAGTACTTAGTCTAATAAACATATGTGACTATGCAATATATTTATATTTTTCTATTTTTAGTATACCATACTTTATTTTTTTAAGATAACTTAGTGTTGGATGTTTTAGGGCTGACCCAGGTTCTTCTTTAGGTTTCCAACAAAATGCTGCAAACCATCGACCCTTCTGGAGACCGGAAGGCAACACTGCGCACAGAGTGCACAATGCAGTCTCACCCGAGATGGCTTATGGGTGACTGTAGGATCCAGATGTCTGCAATCGTGGAAGGGGGGCTACTGTGGGGATGGTAGTATTATTGGATAAAACGGTGAATGCGGACATAAACTAATCTCCCTAGATCCTCCTGGATCTAGAACAAAACAAGACAGGACATGATGCTTTCCTTGAGTTGCTACAATTGAATTTATTACCAAAGAAGGAATAGATGACATACCTTTAGATATTGCTTCCTTATATCTATGTTGTCCCTGCTTCACTCCGGTGCTCTTGTGAGATAAAATATGTAATGACACAAACCAACCAAAGTGAAAGCAACAATTGTAGATTCAATGGAAACCTAAACATGTGATCCAGGAGTCATGTAATAAAACACTAATGATTTTATGGGAAAGAAACATGTCACCGTATCATATTAAGTAAAAGTGGAAGATACAACTAAATTGCCTTGATGTTGCAAGTTCCCTTTCGGTGGTCCTTTGTTCCAACACACACATACACTTGCTCCGAATTTGTATGAAGATCGTCCACAAAAGCTTGATGGAAAAATGGAGGCCTCAAGCATCAGTTGTAATAGGGTCCTTCACACAGTCTTCAATCTATTATTTCAGCAATTCTTTGCTCAATCTTGCTTAACCTTTTCCATGAGAAACCCATCATTATATAGGAGAAGGTGAAGTGGTTACAAGGATGAGGATGATCCCACCAAATCAGAGAAGCCAGTAAGACCACAACCATACAGACGCCACCTCACATTCTAAAAGATTCTCTTTCTAGAAACTTCGTGAAACTTCTTCCTTTCTTTAGATTCAAACACCGCCACACCCTGCCTATATAACAACATGTGGAAATCCTGCGAGCAAGGCATAGAGCAGTCTGCAGAAATCAAGGATTTCTGCACTGTGTACCACTGTCAGCCTGCGGCGCCATTCTAAAAATTATGACTTGTAGGGGAAGAACTTAGTCATTTTTCTCATGTAAAAGAGTGTTTTGAGAGCCTGAACACATGCCTGTAGAGTCATCATCAGAGCGACCAAAATAATGTGTAACAGGTAGACATTCTTTCTACCTTAACATACACTGGATCTACTATTATAACACATCATTATATTGAGATCTATCATTCTGTAATCAGTTACATTCATTAAGATCCATTTTGTAGTAATTATGCTATCACTCTATTGTGCACAGTGTTTCCCTACTTACAAATTAATCCATTCATAAGAAAACAATAGTAAGAAGTAACATGAACATTCCACACATAGACACAGATTTATTGTGGTTCATCCCCCCGAGCTACATCCACAAATATTTCGCTGTCTTCGCTCTTTTATTATTCTTAATCAAGTTTATAGTGTCGTGTGCATTACATTTGAGGCTAATAAGATCACACTAAGCTCCAAAACTTGTGACCTTAACCTTGATTACAATGCATATCTCTGCCTCCAAAACTGACTCTAAGATCATCTAAAACATTCCTTCAAAACTACTAACTCTCCACAACAACTGATTGACTAACTTTTTCATGTTCTCTGCTACAATATTTTTATATTACAACAATGGGTTAATACGCGTTATAACAATGACCAAAACCCTAACCCACTAACCCTAAGTGGATTAGGTTTATCCACATTCTACTCCTTGAGTGCTATTGGTCCAAAATCAAGCCGTTTTCCTTACTTCCTTTGAATTTCATGCTTTCTCAGCGTTGCTTTTCCCTATTTTCCGGCACCCGGTCCTTTTTTGGTCCATTTCCTAACTGTATTCATTAGTTACCATGCTTTTCCCCAAGATGGAGTGCGCCAACATGCCCCCAACACTCACCCGTGGCTCGTCCCGAGCCACTCAGGTAGTTTGTTCTTCCTATACTGACTTCGCTAGCTCCTGGACCCTGCCTAAAATTTGTTCAATTTGAGATTTTACTTGCACACTCTTTTCTGTTACAGTCTCCATAATCTATGCAGTAATATGCTCCTTCAATAATTCCCCACTCTCCAAGCTAATTTTTTCAATCTGACCCTTTGCTATGTCAATCTCACTAAGCATTTGTTCTACACCTTCTTGTAGTGGTTCCAAATGAGTCTGCCTTGAATGCTTGTCTACTTGTATAGTCTTCAACTTTGCCTGCAATTTCTTCATTTGTTGCGCGCTTTTCAACTTGTTCGATATTTCCATCGTTTTCTGATTCTACTTCAATTCTTGCATTGCAATATTTTTAGCTTCTTCTTTTTGGTCTAATTCCTGCAGTTTCTCATCCGCTTGAAGATTTGTCCATAACTGCGTGGTCCTATTATATAATTCTATGATTTCCTAGATGATCAACATAATGCTTTCCGTATGACCTATAACCTCCTGCTCCCTTTGTGTGCTTACTTCTGGTGGAGTGCTAGGTGCTAGGAGTTCTGCCAACTCTATAATGTGGCTCTTGTAATTCTCCATAGCCTGTGCTATCTTCTAAATTTTCAACTCTGTTGGTATGTTCTCTCCTTACGCGTTGTCAATAATAGTTTTAAATACTTCTTCCACCTACTTCTCTATTCTTCCAGTGCACTGCTTTTCTTCATCCCTCATGCACTGCACCTTATTAAGTGTCATCTCTAGTGCCTTACTTACTTCATTGGCCAATTGTAAACTTGTAGCATCTGAATGGGCCCTCGAATGAATTTCCTGCGCAAGACTTATTTGAAGTTTGTACAACGCCTTCGTTGGAACCTTGGGCAATGCCAAGTCCAAATGATCTATGTCCTTTAGTGGCTTCTGCGTTGTATCCTCATCGACTTGCAATATTCCCCGAGTGATATGGAAATGTTCACTCTGCATGGCTATGATTTGTACTGTCTCATGTTCTTGAATTTTTCTTTCCTTAGAAGTTTGGTTTTGTTGTGCCTGCTCTTTTTGATGCACTGTAGTAAGATGCAATTGTTCCAGTGTATCCTTTACCTTTGTCAATTTCTTGATTATCTCATCCCTTTGCTTCTCAACATCATACCATGCTTCCACTGTGCGATCTTATGCTTTCTCTGAGACTAACTCTGCGTCATCTTTTGTAAGTGTGAGCCGAGGAACCTCCTTATGAGATTTCATTTTCTTGCACTAGCCTGCTGCCTGCAAAACTGTTCATTTTAATAGCAATGTCTCTGTCTGCGCAGTTGAAACTGGTATATCTATCTCTAGGATATCTCCACCTCTTGTTTCCTCTGGCATAGGAATATTTGTCTCGAGTTGTGTTCCTCCATTTGGTTCTACTGCACGCTACTTTTCCTACACTGAAGGCTTTGGGATAGTATTTTTCTGCCTTAGTTTTCAAGTGGTCATACTACCACCTATTTATTTTGCGCACTCTGTCACTTTCCTTATATTTATTGGTGGGCTAGTTGACTTCCTTGAAGGGCTAGCCTCTACTTGCGGTTTGGATTTTGGTATCTTCTTTGGAATCACCGACACCTTCCATTCTCCAGGCCAATCCTTCATGGCCCACTCCACTTCTTCCCCTATGACACAATACCTCAACTGTAGCCATTCTTTCTTAGGATCCCTCATAGTCGGGATGCACATATTATGTCTGGAAGCCTGAAAGTTAGCTATTCCTTGGTTCTCCCTCACCACTAATGGTGGTATTCTCCATGTATTAACAAACTTCTCCAGGGATGATTTTAAGGATGAAAATTTATTTTTAAATGTATAAACCTTGGCGAATCTTACTAATCCTTCATATTCCAACTATAAATTTTTGGCAATATTTTTGTAAAAATATTCAAATTTCTAAGGATTTTATATAGTTTATATAAATTTTTGGTGATTTTTAAGGTCAAATAATTTTATCCTATAGAATTTGGGCGAAACGTTTTTATAATAGTGAATATTGTTTTGGGAAAAACTATGGAAAATTAGCCCATGAGCGAAATTTAGCCCCTAAAATCATCCCTGTCTCCTACATCTCATCAAATAGCATGGAAAGAATGCTAGAATTTCCCTTCTTTTTCTTCGGATCTGAAGTGTGCCATAGTGTTGTATATTTTGTTGTGCGACACTTCCCTAACCTCTGGTAAATGCGTTGTATTTTGGTTCTCCCCAACCAACCAATGCTATCAATATAATTAACCATGAATAATTAAACTCTGTACCTAAATCCTACGCATCCTTACAATCCTCCAAAAACCAATTTAGTAAGTATGGGGCCCAACTAAGTAGACTCCCCTTTGTGTACTGCGCGACTGCTTCTATTACTCCTGCATGGGCTTCCTACTTGTGACATTTCCTCAAAAGTTTAGATGCCATCAATTTTGTTGTGAACTTCGTTGCTAGTTCACTGATTCGGTTAATGATCATCCCCACAGACCCTCCGTCAGTGCCATATTTTTTCTTTATCTCCTCTACTAAAGATTTTTCCTTTGTCTTGTCATCCATGTACCTCTTTGATTTTTCTCCATCTATTGGAAAGCCTGTGATTTTTGTGATTAAGTCCACATCTATGGATACATGCCTTTCCATCCAAAAGATGCCTCCATGTACTAGTGCCAATAGCTTTTTGACACAGGCATTTACATCTTTTCCTCTTCCAAAATGAGGAATCTCTAGCAAGTTCATGATCCCTGTGTTATAAAGTCTTTCAATCCACTGTTTCGACTCCAAAATGGGATCTCCTAATGGACCCTCTCTTCTACTCTCCATGTACACTTGTTGCACAAACTTAGGGAACTCACTTATGTTTTCCACATCATGATCAACATACTTCAGTTTGTTATCAGACCCTAACATATCACCAACTACTTTGACTCTTTCAGGTATTTGTGGCAGTGACAATGTTAGTTCCTTTTCCTTGCTCGATGTTCTTGGCGCAACATGCTTTGCCCTAGTTTTCTTCTTTTCTGTTGATGGCCTTGCTTCTTGGTTCTCATCCTCATCTTCTTCTGTGTCTGATTTTTGTTGATTCATGATGTATTCCACTTGTACTTGTTCCTTCGACTATTGTGTTGGCTCTACTACAGGGTGTTGTGCTTCATCAGACTCTGTTCATTCATCATCTTCCTCATTTGTTTGTACCCGTGGTTGTGATGTGCCTAATCCAATTTGTTGTGCGAGGCTTTGCTCTATGCTAGGATTTTGTCTTTCGCCCCGTGGGTCAATATCCATTCCTTTTGTTCCCGAATCCTATCCTTCTAAAATGGTGGGACTAACTGGTTCAATGACCGAAGATGGAATTGTGTCCACATCCACCACCCCTTTCGGTTGATTCAAGTTTTCCCCATCGACTGTTGTATCCTATGGATACCTCGCAACACTGCGTGTTTTCCTTGCGACATGAATGGGAGCTCCAAACTTTGGTGGCGCCATTTTTCTAAATCTAAAACAGGTCACTCTGAATCGTAAGTAAATATGTTAGAGTCACCAACTCACACTGAGTTTTCTTCGTTAGCTCTCATTTTCACAAAGTCACAATGAGTCCTTTTCGGTCATGTTTCTTGCTTTTATAGGTCGTGCCATAAATGCTCTATCGCACTGCACTTTTCTGACCACCACTTTTTCGTTTTCTAGCTGCTTTCTATATTGGCACACTATTTTTTCTATCTTGTCACATTTCTCTAGCATGTAGTGTATTCAAGTTCTTTTCATAGCAATCACTATCTTCTTGCACGCTGTATCATCTAGTTGTCTGTCTACC
This sequence comes from Picea mariana, assembly GCA_032191745.1. Taxonomy (NCBI): domain Eukaryota; kingdom Viridiplantae; phylum Streptophyta; class Pinopsida; order Pinales; family Pinaceae; genus Picea; species Picea mariana. Next base: position 227,352 of record JASDQU010102901.1, on the reverse strand, counting down.
ACTTATCTACCTACAACATATTTTTATATTTTTTTCACTTTTCCAATGTTCTCTTTTTTTTCAACTTCTGCGATATACACTATGTATAATTATGATTTTCTACACTGCAACTACTAAGGGTTACTGGTTCGACTATCCCTATATAGTTTCAGTTGACCGCCATTCACCAATCCTTGAATCTCTTTGCCCGTTAGATCCTATAACTGCACAACACCTCCATCTGTGATAGACTTTATCTCATATGGCCCTAGCCAATGCATCCTAAATTTTCCTGGGTGCTGTAAGTATTTGCTGTCATAGAGAAGAACCGGATCTCCTTCCTTAAATTATTTCTTCTTAATGTGCCTATCATCCGAAGCTTTGCCTTTTGCTTTCTGTACTTCTTGATGGAAAGCAACCATAATCCTGTCTTCTTCTAGTTACATGAGTTGAGACAATCTTACTTGAGATGTGCCTCTTTCTGTCATGTTTGTAATGGTTGTAATGCACATACTAGGTAACAAATATTCTGAAGGGACAACTGCTTCCTGACCATGCACCAATCTGAAAGGTGTCTGCCTTGTGAGTTTCATTTTCATTTCTCCAAGTTCTCCTACTACCCCTTTTATCTTTGAAAACGTAACTGGAAATAGATCACTATACTGACGCAATAGTTCTGTTATTCTTTCCACTGTCTGGTTGTCCCAATAGTCACCAATACTTGCGATTTTTGGGTGCTCTTCTGTTCCAATATTGAATTTCTTTATCTTCAGTGGTGCAACAAATTCTTCTAATTGTAACTGTGGGCCTTCTACTTCTCTTTCCCCTTCAACTTTTGTTATCTGAATATCAAGCGAGTTTTCTTCTGATGGGTCATCTTTTGCGACGTGGTAACAATGTAGCAACTGGCTGACTACTTATTGATTTTATTTTGATATGCTATCACAATTTCAACTTCAGGTTCTTCAAAGATCTTTTCTTTTATCATTTGTGGTGCTGCTTCTATCGTTGGATTCTCATGTTCAAATGCAAACGTAATTACAAAGTTTTGCTCCAAATCTTCCCAATTTACAGTTCCTCTACAGAGTTCTAGTTCTCTATACAATTTTTTTGGGATGCCTTCTAATGTATGAATGAAGTGATGTGGCCATTCCTTTGGTGGTACCAGTCTCCATTGTGTTATGCATCTAGCTATATGTTCTCTAGGTTGTCCTATTCCATCATATTTCTCCATATATTTATTCTCTTGTTCTGCACCAAATCTGATGCACAGTAATCTTTTGCATTGATACCAATATTCTCTTTGTGCATACCCCACCAACGTGCAGGTGTTGCTTTTAAGGCAATATCTAACATTAATAATCTTTGATTTTCCAATACTTCTAACTCAAAATTTCTTAATAATTCTTCCAAATCATTTTGACCATAAAAAGTTGGAGGTTCTCTTACCTATGTGCCAACCCATTTTAGTGTGTGCGTCATTCTTGCACATCTTTTGGTAGATATTTCATGTAAGCGTTGTTGTCAATTCTCTAGTCATGTGTCATAATCTGAAGCACAAGAACTAATGCTTCTCCAGCTGATCCAAAATGGATCTAGGAAGGCTTAAAAATCAAAGTTCTCAGAATTAGACGAAACTAGCGCCATTGCATCGGGCCCGTCGAGCCAATTTCGACCACATATTTTTTTTTTCCAAAAAATGGACACCGTATGCAGAGGTTATCGCAATCTGAAGATTAGGTCAAACATGCAAAAAGTTAAAGTCAACATGTCAAAGTCAATGATCATGTCAACAATACGTCATGATGATGTCAGTAGTACGTCATGATGACGACAACAGTATGTCATGCTGACATCAACATGACACGTGTTAGTCATTTTTGTCTTTTTAGGGGTGATTTGGCCCAATAAAAAAGTGACACGTGGCACTGTATGAAGGTGACACATGGCAATGTACAGATGATACACGTGGCAGTTGTACGGATGACATGTGGTGGCTGACTGGCCAGTGACGTGGTAGTACGGATGTTGATGTGGTAGGGTGACGTGGCAGTACAGATGCTAACATGGTAGGGCCATACAATGACATGGTAGCCATACGTATGACACATGGTGGATGATGTGGCGATGACGTGGACTGTACAAACTAACATGTGGCAGTATGTACGATGAATTGACAGTTGTACGGATGACACGTGGTAGTCCATACGATGACTGTGCAGGCTGACGTGGTGGGGCAGTGATGTGGTACGGAAAAATGGTGAGGTGACACATGGAACAATGAGGAGGCGTTACGTGGCATCTTCTAGAAGGTCCACTAAATTTGGTGGTTCCACCAAATCTGACGGAGTTCCTCTAAATTTGGAGAAATCTCGCTAAATCTAGCTAACTGGCGATAAGTTTGGAAACTATCTCTAAATTTGGCGGAGTCTGGATTATTTAGTCGGGCATGAAAATCGAGAAAATTTAAGTTTTTTGGAAAGCAAATTGAGACTGGACGGATCTGACAGAGTGCAACATTGGGATTCATGCCAAGGGGAGGCCTCGAGGGACTGTTTAGAAGTAGGTCGACTTTATACTCAAACGTTGCAGAATTTCGAATGGAGTCTAAACATGGATTATGTTTCTGCATTCGAGTAGTCGAACAGAAAAGTGCCTCCAGAGCCCGAGATGTCAATCCAAGCACAGTCGAGTTTATACTCAATAGTCTCAGAATTTCTTGTTCCAACCAATGGTGATGTTTGTTTCTGTCCAGAAGTTGCAGATCTGAAAGGTGGTTTCATGAGATGTTATGTAATCCTTTCTTTTGCATTGTTAAAGCATTGAAGATTAATAATAAGCCTTCCCCACTGAGACAAAGGCCCGAAGACGTAGGCAAAATTGTGCTGAACTCTGTTAACAATCTTGGTGTTATGGTTTGTTTTTTTTACTTCTTATATGGCTGCAACATTCTTTCATTAAGCTTCTTCTCTTAATTCCCAAATGGTAAATCAACTCATGCATAAACTTAACCATAGTCTTTAAAAGATCAATTATGAATCAAGTGGTATCAGAGCAGGTTGATAGTTGGTTGTTTGAGTTTGCATGATTACCAGGGAAAAGCTAAGTCGTGGTGAAGGAGAGCTTGTAGAAGGAGATCATGAGATTGGATCAAAAAAGATGATATGTCAAAGTGAGAAGATGGCATTGGAAGAAGGACTTTATCAAAATGAAAGAGAGTTTCAAAGAACTTTCTTTGCCATGTCGGAGATGGTAAAGGTATTGTATGATGATTACTTGGAACAGAAGAGACCAGTTTAAGGGGAATCTTCAAAGCAAGCCAAAAGTGAAGAAGGAGAGGATACTCCAAATTCTCCTCCTTCACCTCCTTCACCTCCATCATCTTCTTCTTCTTCAAGTACAAGTTCAAATTCTATTGCAAGAAAACATTCCCATAAACATAACCCTGATATGCCATTACTTAAACTTGATGTAAAATTTGTTTTTCCTATGTATGATGGCGAAGTTAATGTTGGAAAAGTTGATAAATGGATTATACATATGGAGGTATATTGTAATGTGCAACAAATCAAAGAAGAGGCAACCAAAATCAGATTGGCATCACTTCGTCTCGAAGGCACAACTCTCATCCGGTGGCAAAGTAAAATGCAACATGGAACTTAGCAAGTTGGTAAGATTTTTCCATCATGGCATGATTTTATTTCCGCACTTAGAAAACAGTTCTATCCTTTGGGGTATAAGGCAAAGGCTTTAATTGAATGGAAAACTCTTAAGTTAAGAAAAGGACAATCAGTACAGGAATATACAAATGAATTTCGTAAGATGGATTTGATGTTAGATGTTCCATTAACTACACAAGAAACTCTTATGAAGGATATAGGAGGTTTGCCTGCTTATATTCGTAATATTGTATTCATGTTTGGACCTACTAATTTGGATGAGGTTTCTGTCCAAGCAATGTATATTGAAGCAGGGAAAACTGGAGTTAATGTATCAGGGGAATAATCTTCAAAGAAAGATGGAAAAGGCAAAGGGAATGGGAAGAAATCAAATTCAGCGACAATGAAGGAAGAGAAGCTCTCTTGCAAGCATTGCAAGAAAGAATGGCACGATGATGAGCATTGCTGGCAATTGCACCCAGAGAAGAAATAGAAGTGGTTCAAAGATAGGAAAGGAAGGCAAAAAGTTGCAACAACAACATGACCAACAAACTTGAGTTATGATTCAGGCAATGAGACTAAAATCACAACAGTTGGTTTGACAGGTAAAATTGGTGATGGTTTTGATTCTAGAAGTAAATTGTTTCATATAAGGGTCATAATGAAACATACTAAGATCAATACATTGATAGATAGTGGATCTCAATCTAACTTAATTTTAGAAGAAGTGGTTAAGAAATTGGGATTAAACACTAAGATGAATCACAAACCCTATTCACTAAATTGGATAAGCAAAGGTCATAAATTGCCCATAACAACACAATGTATCATAAAGTTTGCAATTACATCTAAGTATGTGGATGAAGTAACATGTGATGTGGTGCTGCTAGAAACATGTGGAATGGTCTTGGGAAGCCCTTATTTATATGATCGCAAAGCAATCTTCTACAGGGAACAAAATCAATATCACTTAACTAAAAAAGGGATGGAATATGTTTTACATGCTCATCACATAAAATCAAATCAATCTATTCTAATAATGGAACAATTAAAGAAGGTAGCTTATGCAAGCAATACACCTATAATTGTGCCAAGTAAAGCAATGGATCTTAAGCATGAACATGAGATGGTTGTAGGATGGGAATTCAATCATACTTTGCTTCAAGATAAGTTAATGTCATGCAAGCCAGTCAAACATATGGGTTCAGTTCCAGTCATATTTTTTATGTTATCGCTGCTAATGTTTTCTACATGGATGGTAGTGGCTTCAGTAAGATGTGAACGAGTTCAAATGGCTAATAATATGATTTCAGTTGTCATGGTTATTATGCAATTGATTATGATGCGACAGGTGCACAAGACAAAGTTTAAAGACAAAGGACAAGTGGGGAGGCTTATCTTGCACTTGGTGACTGGTTAATACCCTTTTGGAGGACTAAAAGGTCTTAGTGGGGAGGAATGATCCAAAATGGATCCGAGAAGGCCTAAAAATGAAACTTCTTGGAACTAGATGAAACCAATGCCATTGCGTCGGGCTCGTTGAGCCGATTCCGACCATATATATTTTTTTCCAAAACTGGACACCGTATGCAGAAGTTATCGCGATCTGAAGATCAGGTCAAACAAGTAAAAAGTCAAAGTCAAAGTCAAAGTCAATTATGGCATCGACAGTATGTCATGCTGATGTCAACATGACATGTGGCACCAGCAGGAGCTGACATGTGATTTGGCCCAATAAAAAATTGACACATGGTACTGTACGAAGGTGACACGTGGCACTATACAGACACGACACATGGCAGTATGGAAGGCTGACGTGGAAACTGTATGGATGACATGTGGCCGTTGATTGGGTAGTGATGTGGCATTACAGATGCTGATGTGGTAGGGTGATGTGGCAGTCATATGGATGACACATGGTGGCTGATGTGGCGATGACGTGCAATGTACATATTGACATGTGGAAACCTTACGAATCACACGCGCCAGTCCGTACAATGACTGTTCAAGATGATGTGGCACTTGCCAATGGCGAGGTGACACATGGCTTAATGAGGAGGTGACACATGGCACCTTCTAGAAGGTTAACTAAATTTGGCGATTCAACCAAATTTGGCAGTTGCCACCAAATTTGGCGGAGATCCTCTAAATCTAGTGGAATCTCGCAAAATCTGGCTAACTGGCGCTAAGTTTGGCAACTGTCGCTAAATTTGGCGAAGTCTGGCTTATTTAGTCGGGCAGATAAATCGAGACTCTACGGACCTGACATGGTGCAACATTGGGATTCGTGTCGAGGGGAGGCCAAGAGGGAGTGTCAGAAGCATGTAAACTTTATACTTAAAAGTTGCAGAATTTCGAGGGTAGTCCGAATATGGATTCCGTTTTTGCATTTGATTAGTTGAATAGAAAAGGGTCTCCAAAGACCGATATGTCGATCCAAGCATAGTCGACTTTATACTCAAAAGTCTCAGAATTTCTTGTTCCAACCAATGGTGATGTCTGTTTCTGTCCAGAAGTTGTAGATCTGAGAGGTGGTTTCAGGAGCTATTATGTAAGCCTTTCTTTTGCATTCTTAAAGCATTGAATATTAATAAGAATCCTTCCCCACTGAGACAAAGGCCCAGAGACATAGGAAAACTTTTGCCGAACTCTGTTAACAATATTGGTGTTATGGTTTGTTGTTTTTCTTCTTATATGGCTGCAACATTATTTCATTAAGCTTCTTCTCTTAATTCCCAAATGGTAAATCAACTCATGCATAAACTTAACCATAGTCTTTAAAATATCAATTAAGGATCACCAGCTAAGCATTCCATTTTTTGTTGGGTTAATGTAATCTTCCTCGTGCGCGGTAGTTCGATAGAATTGGTTTATCTCTTCTGTGATGAATTTCTCTGTCACTGGCCCAACATATCTTCCACCTTCTGAAGGGTCTAATGGTGCTATAACTCTATACTCTCCTGATTCAAAAATCATTTTTTGGGTCTTCAAGTTGATGATAGCTTGATTGTCAAATGCCCAACTCAGTCCCAACAATGTTGGATAAGGTGTAGTACTATCCACTATATCACTTACCACAAAATCTACCATGGTGCGCACACCATCTAAATCCACCAGTATGCCTTTCAATCGACCAATTGATATCACCCTATGTTGGTTTTATAGTTTCAATTGAATAGGTGAATAGCTCAGTGTAGGTTCCCCCCATGCATTCCCATGTTTTCTTGGGAAGAACATTTACCTCAGATCCCAAATCTAATATGATGTCACCCATGTTAAATTCTCCAATATTTTCATTTAGTATGAACTCCCTATTTGTTCTTATCTTCCTATGGACATGATTTATTGTCGTTTGTTCTAGTTTCATCTCTTCTTCAGAACTGCATTTTTCTATCAAATTTTGTAATACTTCTAGATATGTTTGATCATTCAATAACTTCAAGCAAGATACTAGAAATTTTCTTAAAGTACTTACCTTTTGTAAAGACTGATCTCTACTAGTATGATCAAATGGATGAGGCATATCATATACTGGTCCATCATATCCTGGCTATGCATTTGAAGTAGAAGCAATATTCTCCTGCAAGATTTCTTGTCTGGCATGCTTGACTGTCTCTTTTTCCTTGTGCGCATCAAAATGTTATTGAGGTGTTGTATTCTTTCCGACCCACTAATGTTGGTTCTCATTTTGATTTGCTGCATCTGCTCTTGTTTTGGTTCCTCCTCAAGTAACTATATTGATCTTTTTCTCATCATCTTTAGTTTATGTGGCAATCCATTGAGCATTTTGATTATTCTGATTCCTTTTTTCCTGTATCTTTGTTAGAAGTGTATAACAGTCTTTTGTAGTATGATCTGTTGCTTGACAATACATGCATGTTGCTGGTGGAAATGGACAATCTCTTGCATAATGTCCAGGTTGCTAACAATTGTGACATGTTACTGGTCCTTTGCCTCTTCTAAATCCTCCTCTTAATCCTCCTATATTGCCTTGATTTTCTGCGTGTGGTGTATTGTACTGTGGTACTTGATTATATTGTGGCACATTAATATACTGCGATGGCACTATAAACTGTTGCGCATTATTATACTGATGAGCAGGTTGTCCTATCATTAGTTTAGCCTGTATTTGATAAGCATTTGAGGTCCTTTCCTTCATCATTTCCAAGGTTCAATAATCCTTGTTCTCATGTCCTACAGACTTGCAAAAATTTCAGAATGTGCTCTTAGGCATTGTTTGGTACTTTTGCATCACGGGACAATGATAGGGATCATGTCCATGTGTTTTACATATTTCACACCATAATCCTACTGTCGGTAAGGGATTTGGCATCCCTGCTTCCAAATACTACGCAAATGTTGGGAACTCATTTTTATGATGTCCTTTTGTTCTGCATAAGGTACACCAGACAACTTCCCTCTTTTCCCTGCCTTTGTTCTGATTCAACTGAAATGTAAGATTATTGAGATCCACTCTCAACTCTTCTATAGTTGGATCTGTATGTTTATACTGGTTCTTTTCTAATTGTAGGGATGCTTGTAGAGTCTCAACCTGAGTCTGGAACTTTTGCTGCCTCAATGGATATTTAAAATGTGGCAATAATGAATTTATGAAGAGTTGCCTATGTTGCATATCTGTTATAGGATATTTCAACTTACCTTTCAATCGCTTGAACTTCTGGTCGATCTCCCAAACTGACTCTCTTGGCTTCTATTTAATTTCTATGATCTCATTAATATATTGATCTTCCGAACTTGGTCATTGGGATTCATTTATTAGTACCTTCTTCACATTTGCAACAATTGTAGGTGCTCCTTGTGGACTGTTTATTGCTAGGCTCATAAACCAATCCAGTGCACGGTTTATTAATGTAATTGCAAGATGAGCCACTTTTGTGTGTTCATCCATGATTTGTTTAGCTTCCCAAATCTTTTCACAAATAAATAGATGTTTCTCTGGGTCCTCCGACCCTTCTGCATGAAATTCTGGTAACTGAATGGTTGGATCTGCTCCTGCCATTGTAAAATTTGTAGTAACACCTCCGCGCATTGTAGATTACTGACTACTTCTATTTGAACTCGTACTTCCACTTGAATTTCCACTGGTCCCTTGTCCTAATGAAATCTTTCTGCTACTAATTGTTGGTTGTCTAAACAATTCTTTCTTTTCTGATGTCTTAGTCGCACATGGGGTTGTGGGTTCCACACTAATTCTGATATGGAATGGAGATCCTGCTTCTGCGCTGGACCCTCAACCTTTAGTTTTTCTCTCGTATGTGGCACACAAGATTTCCTCAATCTACTCCATAGCCCGAAGATCCTCTACCTCTTCTTCATCACTTTCCAAGTCTTCTCTCTCGGCTACTGCTCTCTTTTTCCTATTAATATTATATTATTAGGGTCTTCCGCTGCACATTGTTCCCTCTTTTTCCATTATTTTCTTGATCTATTCTTCATCCATCATAATGGGGTCCATTGCTTCCTTCTTCTTACCTATGTTTAGATCCTTCCCCATATCTCAGATTGTCTTTAGTGTTTCCCCTAGTCTCCCCATGCGCACAAAGTTATTTAGCTGTCTGACTCCATTGTCATCACACCTTTATCATGCATCAAAATATTGATTGACGTATAGAGTGATCTAATATACCTTCCTCTCAGACCCTTAAAAAAATCTTGCTCTGCAACAGTATATGATTTTGTAGTATCGATTGAAAACTTAGTAATGAGTCCTCCGATGATGCTATCTAGCCAGAAATTGACTGCGCGCGTGAATTTGTTATTGAATTTTTGTAGCTATACAATATTCTCAGTAGTTCATTCTACTAGTCTTATCCGATTAGTTGGGTGATTTTCTTTTAATCTTAGCATCCACTCTTGCAAAAAATGTGGAAAATAACATGAAAATGCCTCATGAAGATCAGTGACTACATACCTTTCCAAATATTGGCGCGGTGTATACTTGGAGTTTCTATTGTCTTTTTGCACAAGCTCGAGCTCTCTTGTTGTCAACCATCGTTCAATCTCCTATTTATTTGGATTCCATGGTCTGAACATCCCCTTCTAATACTGCATTCTCTTCACTGTCCTTCTCAGCAGGTCCCTTCCAATATATTCTTTTGGGTTCCATTCGACAACAAAACCATTTGTTGGATGTTTTAGGGCTGACCCAGGTTCTTCTTTAGGTTTCCTACAAAACCCTGCAAACCGTCGACCTTTCTGGAGACCAAAAGGCAACACTACACACATAGTGCACAATGCAGTCTCACCTAATATGGATTATGGGTGACTGTAGGAGCTAGATGTTTGCAATTGTGGAAGGGGGGATACTTTGGGGATGATAGACATTATTTCTACCTTAACATACACCAAATATACTATTCTAACACATCATTATATCAAGATCTATCAATCTGTAATTAGTTACATTCATTAAGATCCATTCTACAGTAATTATGTTATCGCTCTATTGTGCGTTGTATTTTCCTACTTACAGATTAATCCATTCATAAGAAAACAATAGTAATAAGTAACATGAACATTCCACACATAGTCACAAATTTACCGTGGTTCACTCCCCCGGGATACGTCCACAAAGATCTACTTGTCTTTTCTCTTTATTATTCTTCATCAATTTTATAGTGCTATGTACATTGCATTTGAGGATGACAAGATCGCACTAAGCTCCACATTTTGCGACCTTACCCTTGATTACAATGCATATCTTTGCCTCCAAACTGACTCTAAGATCCTCTAAAACATTCCTTCAAAACTACTAACTCTCCACAATCTCCGACTGACTAACTTTTTCTAACTTTTTCATGTTCTCCGCTACAATATATTTATTTTACAACAATGTGTTAATACCCATTATAACAATGAACAAAACCCTAACCCACTAACCCAAGTGGATTAGGTTTGTCGACATTCTACTGCCTGAGTGCGACTGGTCCAAAATCCAACCGTTTTCCTCGTTGATCCGTGTCTTCCTTCCTTCCTTTGACTTTCCTACTTTCTCGGCACTGCTTTTCCTTGTTTTTCGGTGCACGCTCATTTTCTGGTCCATTTCCTAACTATCTTAATTAATTACTGCACTTTTCCCAAGATGGCTTGTGCCAACACTTAATCTAAATTAATCACTTGTCCACTTTATTACATTATATTGAAGATTTATAAATTGTAATCACTCTCATTACAAATTTTATATTCTAAATATAATGATACAAATTAATGTTGTATACCTATCACACTTATATTCTACTTATGTATTTGTCTTTGATTTTTTAGATATACATAACTCTTTATTTCTTAATATAGTGTTTATATTATTATACTCCCTCCGACACTATATAGTATCTGTTTTGAGTTGACTTTCATATTAATTTTGTTTGACCTAAAAAATTGGGTGAAATCTAATGTTTAATTTAACAAATGGAAAATTTTATTTTTCAATCTAATAATTTTATTTATTTTTTAATATATGATTGGTTAATAACTTTAAAGCATTATTGTACGCTGCACGTCCTTCAAGGTTTAACATTAATGAAAAAATTAATAGTCTGTCATATTGATCATATCTTCCCTTACACAATGGATTATGTGTGTGCCAACCACCTGACGCACCTCTTCGAGTGGTCAATGACAAGCTTCCTCCATCGATTGTAATTGATTTTTTCATGCTACCTTCTTCATCGTTCCTTCTTCGTATCAAAACCAAAACTGGGCTAATTTCAGACGTCTTTTTCTCCATCGATTGTAATTAATTTTTTCATGCTACCTTCTTCATCGTTCCTTCTTCGTATGAAAACCAAAACTGGGCTAATTTCAGACGTCTTTTTCCCCAAGATCGAGACAAGACATACCATTATCTATCCCGCTATCAGAGTGAAACTCCCAACGATTTCGATTGTGAAAATATAATTAAATTTAATCAATTTATATGTTTAATTACATAATTGATCAAGTTGCATTCTTCAAACAAAAGATATACGATTTATATATATAATAATTCTAACAGATTGAGACTCCCGACGACTTCGAGTGTGAAAATATAATTACATTTAATTCTATTTATGTCTTTAATTACATCATTGATAAGGTTTCAATCTTTAAACAAAAAGATTTACGATCTAGATATATCATATATGATAACTCTGGAAAACCAAGATTAGTACTCATTGTCTAGAAGTATAGGTATCAATATTAACTTCAGAGGCAGTATACACAGCTTGGTTGCACTTGTTCATATATATCTATATATTTYTATTACTAACTATGTAATAATAATAATAATAATTATAATGTATATGATTCTTCATCTTATAATGTAGTGGAAGAGTTTTTTTAAAAATATATTTCTATAAGGATATAAAAYCTTTTTTTATAATTAATATATAAACTACATAGATAAATTGGTATCAATACCAACTCCAAGGGTTAGCTMAAACSGGCTTGAGCCAAACGTGAGATCTTTCCCTTAATGATAAATTGGGGAGGTCACAGATTCAATTCCCTTGATCCCCTCACTCCCTTGATCTCCTTGGCGCTCTAGTCTATTCTCTGTCTTCTTTGTAGACTGCGTTACAGGATAGCACGCCTCTCTCCATGGTTGCAAAACCGTAATACGAGTAGGTCCTTCATCTTATTTGAAACCCTAACTCGCACCTTGACTGCTCTCCTCAACCATTCAACTAATCATTGACCTATGCAAAGAAAAACCTACCTCGAACCCTAGCCTCGTCGACCTCCTGCAACTATTCTTCGCGCAGACTGTGCCTGTATTGTTCACTAGATATTTTTCACTCAGGCGTTAGAAAGTCTGCACGCCCCTTTACAAATGTGCAAGGGCGGTAAAGTAATCTCTCCAAAACTGGTAAAGAAAATGCAACTACCTTTCCAGATGCAGTAATTGCACTTCCAGATATATATACATTTCGATTGTATAACACATATTTGTTTAAATAATTTCATTCTCCCAAGCATTAGCTTCCTCAAGCTTTTGACACAGATCAAGTGCCAAGCGTGCTCCAACAACAACTTCTTCATGACAGTCCTTGACGTCCACATAAACCATTAGTGAAGAGAGGGCGTGTAGGATTGCAAGCGCACGAGTGAAGAATAGTTGGTGAACAATATAGTCATATCCCAGGCGAAGAATAACCACAGGAGGTCGACGAGGCTAGGGTTCAACATAGGGGTTTCTTTACATAGGTCAACAGTCAGTCAAATGGGGAGGAGAGTAGTCAAGGTGTGAGTTATGGTTTTGGATGAGTGGAACTTGCGTGGGTTTTCATTTTTGCATGGGTCGGCTTAGTGACCAGTGCTCTGCATTGTTGTACGTTGACGAAGTGGAATGAAATTCTAAACGTCTCTCTGACCATCATATTTTGAGCTTTATACATATGGGCGATCCCTTAAGAAGAGGCACAAAGAGAGGGTTTGAAACCATCTACTGTACAAAGTAGCTAAAGCAAAATGAGGATTAGCCACTAAGGAATAGTGCCCTAGCTCCCAAGTAGTGACCTATGAGATAATGAAAAGAGAAAGCACGTGGCCTTGCTAAACAGTTTTTGGTTGAGGTGGATATATTGAGTGAAGAATCTTATAAGGATAGCACAAACCAAATCATGTAATGCAAACTTCTTCTCACAAAAGAGAAAATGCAACTGCTTATTTGTATTTTTTGGTTTTAATGGAAATCTATATGCCAAGAGACATGAGACTGGTGGGTGCATTTCTCTGGGTGACAATATATTCGCCCTCGAGTTTTTTAGCCTTCTTTTCTATCTTCACGTCACTGCTGAAAAAAACATATGTGAATAGAAACACTTCAAGAACTCATACATGGTATGAATGCAAATAGGGTAGTTTACCATTGATATTGATGTAGTGCGCTATATAGTGGTAAAGACATAATTTCAAGATCTATATCCACATTCTCCAATCATTCGACGTGCTTATATATAACAAAACTTCTGGAAGCACTATAAGTTAATTATACTTTTTGCAATTTATTTACATTGTAAATGGGTGCATTTTCGATAGAAGCCGACACCCTTGATTTGTTGAGTTTGTACAATTGAGTTTGCAATTTTGAGTTTGATTGTTCAAGGGTGGAGTTGCAATAAACCCTATGATGTCTAATTTTTTCTATATGTCTCTAGTTGAGGAATCGTTAGAGTTACTGAACACTCTAATCCTTTCTTCTCTGGACAATATAGTCACCATTGACAAAGAAACTTTGCAGTTTGTTATAACATGCTTGCAAGTTTGGCAAGCCAAAGTTGGATTGCTGCAAACTCAAACTCGACTTCTTTACGATGCACTTGAATGAAAGCATCTTCGATAACATTTTGAACTAGTCCCTGTTCATAATCTTATATTTGGAGATGGCAAAGATGATGAAGCTGATTCATACCAACAACCAGCACAAGAGAAACTCAACGAGACAACACCATACTCGAGTACAAATGACGTTCATCTTTCTCTTTCCAAGGTGATCATCAGACCCTGGGAAGAAATCAGGCACACCAAGCACATAACAGGTCTCGGATATGAAAATGATGTCACCTTTCATAATCCAGATTACTCCAAGCCTATCCAGTTTCAGAGTGTTGGATTGCTTCAAGAAAGTTCAGATTCACCTACTCCAGTTCAAGAACATATTCTAATATGCCAACATTGTCAATGAGTTGGCCACGTGGAAGATCAATGCTTCGATATTCATCTTTGTGAGCATTGTGGACAACACAATCGTCTTTCAGATAAGTGTTTCAAACGCAAGACAACTATAAGAGTAAAGAGCCACTATGGGTGGATGACGTCTTGGCGATGGTCATCGATAGTCAATAAGATATATCATCCATACCGACAAATTCACTATCGAGTATTGATGCATCTTGCAGAGAAAGGATTTTAATCTTCTCACCTTCTCCCTGACAGGGGGGAACTACATCAACGATTGTCAATTAGGCTTCTAGTTTCGAAGTCCTTTCAATCAAGCAACAACAAGAGAGTGTGATTAGTTTGTGGTTTTCCTTAAACCACCACTTAGTAGAAGAGTTTCAACTTCTGTTAGACAACGGTTTTTGGTTTCCCTTAAACCTCCATTTGGTAGAAGACTTTCAACTTCTTCTACATCACAGTTTATGGTCATATTTAAACCAACATTTGAGAGCACTTCCAATTAGCAGAAGACACCAACTTCCAGCTTCTAGCTAACTTAAGAAATGTTCCGACAACCATTGATCCTAGAGCACGGTTCCAAAATTTGTGGTCATCCTTAAACCACCAGATTGGTTTGTGGTCTTCCTTAAACCACCATCACCATTCAATTTGCGGTCATCCCAAAACCACCATATTCAGAGAGCACATTCAACCATCAACAACTGCACACTTCCATATTTCAGCTGCCCACTTTCAGATACCAGCTCTCACCTTGGACTCACATACACATCTTCGGATTAAGGGGGGAATGCTGGAAATGCAATCCTTTTGGGTTACTTATGTGACGGGAATGCTGGAAATGCAATCCTTTTGGGTTACTTATGTGACGAATATGAACGACCAAGTAATAGGAAAAGTTATTAGAAGTCCAAGAGACCTTGAATTCCGAATCCAAAAATCACATTGATTTATTTATATTTGTGTCATATTGATGAATATATATGCTTCAAGCCTTATCCCATTTGGTGTTTCCAACAATTCTCAAATAATATTTTTTTATACAACATTACATATTTTCTCAAAATAATAAAAGTTATTTTTTATCAACATGATTTGTTTGAGGTGATATTTTAAAATTTTTGTATATTTTTTAAAATTTTATACTTATTAAATATATTTGAGATATTGAAGTGATAGGTATTTTTTTTTTTTACAAATGAGACCTTGAAAGTAATATTTTTTT
Source organism: Picea mariana (assembly GCA_032191745.1). NCBI lineage: Eukaryota > Viridiplantae > Streptophyta > Pinopsida > Pinales > Pinaceae > Picea > Picea mariana. The sequence continues at coordinate 211,809 of JASDQU010102901.1, read as the reverse complement.
TTATTAAAAACTTTGTATATTTACAAAAATTTAAATAAAAAAATTGTAGTTTCAATATTTTAAATATAAATTTTTAAACATGTTGTGTGATATTTTAAAAATATATTTATTTTTATTAAAAACTTTGTATATTTACAACAATTTAAATAAAAAATTTGTAGTTTCAATATTTTAAATATAATTTTTTTAAACATGTCGCGTAATATTTTAAAAATATATTTGAAACATTAAAGTGATAGGTTTTTTGGACCAATGAGACATTGAAGTGATAAATTTCCTATCAAAAACTTTGCACATATGAAAATTTTTAAATGAAAACATGTCACTTCAATATTTCAAAGATAATTTTCCAAATATTTTTTGTGTGATGTTCCAAAAAAAATATATTTATTTTTTTATTTTTTTATTATTGGGGGAATYAATAATTCTTTGTTCTTGCATTTGCGTGATACGATACCTGTCCACTATCACTATAACTTCATGTGCACTACATAACCCATAAACATGGAACACAAGTAAATCGAGGTGAGAATCGAACTTAAGACTTCCTTTACATATTTCCTACTTCCTTTACATATTTCCTCCCATTCACACTACACTTGCCAATAAATTTAAACCCATACGAACCCMAAAAAAAAATATAACAATGATTTAAAAAATCACAATCAACATTATGTACACCAATTTAGTATGAATGATAAAGTACATATTGTTCATGTTGTCTCCTCTTTTTAGTGGTTATTCACCAAAATATCACCCACTCATAAAAGTCATTATGCGAATAAACCTAACAATTTAATTCAGCGTGTTTTTACAATAATTATATTTCATGTTATTTTTTTAATGAATAAAAAAAAGCCACCTCTTTCATCTGATTTTATTATTACATTTCATGTTATTTTTTAACCAATAAAAAAAAGCCACCTCTTTCATCCGATCTCATCTATAGATCCAATCAGAACCCACTATCATAAAATAAATTAAAAAAAGACATATTAGATTATCTTCTAATCAAATGTATGGATTATGGTGCTTGCGATACATCATAGCAAGGAATTGTGGATCATTGTGCATCCTCTCGTCATTCATCGTTCGCAGACTTGTAGTTAAAATTTAGTTTTAAACTTATAGCATAATCAGCTGAAAATGCGCATCATAATAAATCAGAAAATCACTTGAATTATCAATGTAGTTTACTAATGAATTTTGATTAAAAGGACAATTGCTATAAATAAATATAATATAAGAAGGTGTAACCACACATCCACCATATTTAATTATAGGTA
>JASDQU010102901.1:184174-210503 GCA_032191745.1 Picea mariana | reverse complement strand
ATTTAGTTTTAAACTTATAGCATAATCAGCTGAAAATGCGCATCATAATAAATCAGAAAATCACTTGAATTATCAATGTAGTTTACTAATGAATTTTGATTAAAAGGACAATTGCTATAAATAAATATAATATAAGAAGGTGTAACCACACATCCACCATATTTAATTATAGGTATTTTTTGTAATGGTGCATAAATGATCTGGAAGGGTTAGGTTGATCTTAGGAAATGCTCTTGAAAAGTGGATTTGATCTCCTCTTTTGCATTAATGGACTTCAAGTATGGGGGTCTAAAAATAGTATCGATGATAACTCATAAGTATCGATTATGATGGGGAAAGAACCATAAAAATAGGTATGTAATAATGCTCATTTTTTAGATCAAACTAGGATTAATGCCTTCGACCATCTTTAGTGGGGGATAGCTTGGATACATTCTTAAGATATTAGGTATGTGAAGTGGCTCCTTGCTTCGACAAACTAAGATATTAGGTAAGTAATGTGGCTCCTTGATCTAACCAAACCTGGTTATGAGGAAAGATCATAAAAAACACTAGCCTTATGTCCCCTCCATCATCCATGGGTTGTGTTCTTGTCATTTTCTTATTGTTGTTGATGGGGATTTCTATGGAATATTGCTCTAAGATAGTAATGATTGTTTGATAGTAGAGTAGTAGGATTGATTAGTAGATAGGTGGTAGGTTGATTGACATGCCTATTGATAGGGATAACTTCATTTGTCACATTGGTTCTAAGGTAGGTTGATGATGTGATAGTGTTAGGTTGGTTGACTAGTGATAACTTCTATCTATCATAAGTGATGTCTTTTGTCTATCATTTGCATCATGATCATCATCATTTGTAGGTATGATGAATGCCATGATTTATAGGTAGGATCAATGCCATGATACTAAGGTAGGTTGATTCCATTTATTCATGGATAGGAAGTTGATGGTGTGATGATGGTTGCTTCTCCCTCCCATATCCATGATTGGTAGGTAGGTGGCTGAATCATTCCCTTCATTCATTGATAGGTGGTAGGATCATTATTCCCTTGAATCCTCGATATAGGAGGTGGCATCATTCCCTTCATTAGTAGGGAGGTGATGGGATCATTCCCTTCAATCCTTGATCTTATATGGTCGTGATTAATTTTGGTCGTAGGATGATTCCCTTGACTTGTTGATATTGAATGGTAAAAATTAGTTGATAGAGACGGTCTTGTTGATTCCTAGATTATAGAATATGTAGGTGGCACAATAGTTTTGTTGATTGGTGATAGGAAACAGGTAGTAGGTGGCTTTGGATATAACCACCCTTCATATAGTGCCTTAAGATTTTGGCATTAAATTAGATAGCAGGTGACATTTCTTGAAAACGATAGGGCTGTTTCGACAATGTGTTCATATGGAAAACGAACAAAAGCTAAATTTCATTCTCCTAAGAGTTAATTTTTGCATAGTGCATCTTCAATCCACATGTTTTGTGCACATAATGATTGAGAGTTTCTTCATTTGTAACATACATGCAAATGTGTAGTCACCATTAGCTTGGATCATATTGCTCGTGGAAAATTTTGAAGGGAGCCCTTATTCAAATGCCCCCCTACCACTACTAATGGCATGCTAATGCGTGGAATCGAATATTGAAAAAATATTAATCTTGGATCTTTAACTATTTCTTTTTATACAATGGCTCTTTTTACAACATGTTTGCCATTATTTTTTATATAGGTAAATTCTATGGCTAAAGAAACTTAATCACTTAGTTTATCAACCATGGTTCATATAGTTCTTGTGAGGCACATACACTATTTGTGCAAGATGAAGGAGACTTGAATTGACCGTTGAGGGAATACTAATTTTAATTCTAGTTTTGGAAATCAAAAGGCAAAGCTAAGGAAATGCATAGACAACCAAGTAACAAGCTAATTATCTAAATTTGAGTCAGGTTTCTATTTTTGAGTTCTAATTTGGAATAGGGACACATGTACAAGATGTATCCTTTCCGGCTCTTGGATTAGTTCTCAATCCGAACATGATCCAGATTATTTTTGGAACGAAATGAAAGCAGAGATATTAAAATGAAATACACATAAAAATTTCCAGAAATAGAGAAATACAACAATTCATGATTTCTATTAATGAAAGAAATGTATAGAGAGTGTAAAAATACATAGTGCAAGACTTGTTAGAATGGTGGCAGCTTTATCTCTAAGAAGAGATGTGACATCTACACTCATTCGCTAGAAGATGATTACAATGTGGCTTTGAAGGCCTTTTTATGATAAACATGAATGCTAAAACCCTAGACATCCAAAAACCTAACCCTAGGAGATGAAGTGCCAAAAGTCATGTGGGCCCCGTTGGGGTAAGTTAGTACATTAACTTCCCTAGGTCGTAACTTTTGCATACGATCTCTGTTTTAGGTGTGTGATAGCTCGTTGGAAAGGTCTTTTCGAGAACTATGCATTATGCCCTCAAACTTTGACTCTGTCTATAGTTTGATTGTGGCTATCCAAGAAAAAAATATTTAGAGCCCCAAAACAACCCTAGAAGTACATAAAGATGTACTGACATGAAACTTCCAAAATAAGCCAGTTGGAATAGGTGGGTGGACACCAATATCCACCTAGATGCTATGTAGGGCTTCAGGACAGTTGTGTAAGTGAAGAACCCACAATTACAAAGAAATGTCCCCATTACAGAGAAACGTGTTGAACTGAAAACTTTCAAGATGATCCAGTTGGAAGTTGGAATAGGTGGGTGGCCACCAATATCCACCTAGATCAATCCCCCCCCATTAGGAAGAAATGGTCTCCATTGCATTGAGTGCCCAGGGAAGACTGGAAAGCGTTTTTTGAACCTGAATGTTGGTGAGCTATGTGCCTTGTTGGAGAAGTTGCGTTGCTTGGTCTGTGGCAGGGTGTCATGAACCTGTTGCCAGCATGGTTGAATTTGTTCCACCAAATTGTTGTCTCTGGGCTTGACGAGGCATTGTGTAGGAACCATTATAGGTGAAGAAACAATATCTTCTTTCTCTTTTGCAATCTTCTTCTACTAGATAGAAGGTGTTGAGGCTACAATGGTTGTAGTGGCCTTCTGTGCATCCTTTGAACAGACTGTGAAGAGGATGAATTTTGCAGTATGAGAGATTAACTTGCAACACTATTTTGGTGGAAAAATAGTCGGAACTATCTCTGGTATCCTGTAGAGATGACCCCCCAAAGTAATAATGACACTACGGGGTCGAGACTCATAAACATCATGATACTTCCACATATATGGTTGGCCCAAAGCAACATCACAAACATCAAAGGGGTCAACATCACACGCTACCTCATCCTTGAAGGGATGGATTCCATAGGACAGGAGACACTGCTAACTGACACAGAGATCTCTTCCCTGGTGAAGTCACCATATGTTGTATGGTTGCGGGTGTGGTGTTGTCGACAACCTCAACTGTTTGACGACCTTAGATAAGATGAGGTTCTTCTGGCTACCGCTATCAACAATGAAATGCAATGGGGTCCCCTTCACCAACATCTATGAATGGAAGAGGCGCTCCCCCTCTTCAGGATCTACTAGTTCTTCTGGTTGAATTGCTGCAGTCACGACAATAGCAGTAGGATCAACGTCGATGATTTGTTAGTTTTCAATATTTTCTGGATCATATTCTGAATCAGGGTTCGACTCCTTGTCTTTGACCTCAACCACCAATGACTGTTTCGAGCGACCTTCACCGGTGTTGGGCTAGGGGATTTTGTGGAAGTCGCACCACTTCCGAGTGTCATTCTTTGTCTTTCCTTTACTGTTCTTTTCTTGTGTCTTGGACTGGTTGTTGGGAGGCTGTTGGTTAGGGCTGTCTTTACCATGATTTGGTTGTTGCGTATTTGCAGACCCAAACTCCCATTTGTTCTGGTGCCTAGATTTTTGATCTATTTTGACAACATATCGATAGGCAGCTCCCAATGATGAGATGTTTAGGAAATACATTTCGGTTTGGATGTGCCTATGCAAATACCCATGGTATTTTAGAACTATATGCTACTTGGATTCTTTGATACCCAGCTTGGTGCGCAAGGTATGGAAAGTATTTGTGAACTTCGACAATGTTTGGCTCTTCTCTTGCCGCAGTGTGGTCCATCTCATGTACTGGTCTTCATAGTTATCAATAGGGTAGTATTGTTCCTTGATCACATCCACCCAAAAAATACCAAGTGGGTTGGCCTCATATATTCTAGATTCCTCTGTGGAACTTTTCTCCCAGTAAGTTTCCCACCAATGTTTGACATGGGGGAGAGCCTTGAGGAGTGCAGAGGTAACATTTTCCCTATCGAAAAAATTGTGAACAGAGAAATAACCTTCTAGAACATTCAACCATTTTTATAAGGCATCTACTTCTATATGACCTTCAAATATGGGAATATCAAAATTAATTTGTACCTTGAAGGGAGAGGTTCCTCCAAAGTGGTCGCTTGATCAAGATGTTGGAAAAATTCTCCATCATTTCATCCCTCTGTCGCGCAAGAGCTTTCTCAAGCAACAGGTTAATAGAATTTTCTGCTCTGCCATTTTTCTTTTCTACTGCCATAGAGGGTTTCTTCGGCGTGCGAGAGAGATTGTCCTCAAGAGAGACAAGCTCGAGACCCAACTTGATATAATCCAACCTCATCGGGGACATGCACTCAAAAATGATCAAGAGCAGCCTACTTTGATATCACTGATCCATATTCTTTTCGGAACAAAATGAAATCATATATATTACAATGAAATACACATAAAAATTGCCAGAAACAAAGAAATACAACAATACATGATTTTTTTTAGTGGAAGAAATGTACAGAGACTGTAAAAATACAGAGTGCAAGACTTGCTAGAATGGTGGTAGCTTTATCTCTGAGAAGAGATGTGATGGCTATGCTCATTCACCAGAAGATGATTACAATGAGGATCTGAAGGACTTTTTATGATAAACATGAATTCCAAAACCCTATAAATAAAAAAACCTATCCCCAGGAGATGAAGCACCAAAATTCATGTGGGCCATGTTGGGGTAAGTTAGTACATTAACTTCCCGGGGTTGTAACTTTTGCATACGATCTCTGTTTTAGGCATGTGATAGCCTGTTGGAAAGGTATTTTCGAGAACTACACATTATGATGTCAAAATATAACTYAGTCTACAGTTTGACTATGGAAAGCCAAGAAAACACGGTTTTGAGCCCCAAAACGAGCCTGGAAGTACAAAAAGATATACTGACATGAAAAATTCCAAAATAAGCCAGTTGGAATATGTGGGAGGCCACCAATATCCACTTGGATGTTGTGTAGGGCTTCAGGATAGCCCCGTAAGTGTAGAGCCCACAATTACAAATAAATGTCTCCATTACAGAGAAACACGCTGAACTGAAAATTGTCAAGATGAGCCAGTTGGAAGTTGGAACAGGTGGGTGGCCACCAATATCCACCTAGATAAGAAAATGATCTACAAACCAAACTAAATACAATTAAACTATTATAAAAGACAAATTATATAAATTATTAAATCTCTAGCTAACATGCGCTTGCAAGCTCTAAAATGAAATATGAAAAAGGATACAATTTAACAACTACAATTTAATTGGAAACTATGACCATGTAAAATTATGATAGCAACCTGAATTTAAAAAACCAACAAATGTAAATATGTTCTAGAAATGAAGATATAATCAGAAATACATTCATTGATCAATCATCTATCTAGCTAAGAACATGCATATAAAATATTCAACTAAAACATGAAAACGTTGGGAAACTTGGTACCTTTGGAGTGGGCCCTTTCTCCAGGTGCCAACTACCTCAGAATAGATCGACACAAACAACTACAATTCATATAACAGAGAAATCATGAATTGGATTTATACAAATGATAAATTTGTTCAAAAGTTCTTAGAGTTTCAGAGATTAATTTCATCATCAAAATGTCTATCTCCCCCGTGCCCTCTTGGGCCAAATATGATATATTTACAAGAATGGGTCTAATCCAATGTAAAAAAACCAAATAACAAAAGAAACCGACTATCCAAAAACAACAAAATTAAGATATGTGCCAAGCTCGATCTAAGGGAGGAAAGAGCTTGATCCATGCTCATGTGGGTAGCATGAGTGAAGAGGAATCCAACTAAAACATCAACAATAATCTGTGATCACCCATTATTACAAAAAATAAAACATCAACAATAATGGATGATCACCCATCATTACAAAAAAACAAATGGGAAGCAATATTCTCATCCAAAAATGGGAAGCAATATTCTCATCCAAACGTGCTCCAAATGAGACCCAAGATCCATGGAAGAGGTTACTCATGGAAGCAACAACCTCAACAACTTCCAAAAATGGAAAAACAAAGTAATAACACCCATGAGCCATGAGACTCTCCACATGGTCGAATTTCCTGCTCAAAGATTATTCACAACTAATGTTATAAATGCTTGGAGCTTTATTACTAATCTAAGGAAGGTGCCTGCACTTCATACCATAGGTTAGGAATATATTTTGAAAATGAAAGCAACTTAATCAAATATTCTAATCTAATCCATAGAAAAACAACTAAAACATAGTTCGTTAATCCTAAGAGCCAATTCATCATAAATTAGATTAATAATTGTCAAATGAGTGTGCAAGTGGAACAAGAATGAGGTAAAATGGAGGTAATTTCAGGCTTAAAATATACCATATAAAGGGCCTGGCATTTCCCCTTTCTCAAGATATTTGCATGCCCCCATGCAATCCACTAGTCTCTGTCTAGAATACCTGCATGGAGATCACTCCAATTGAAACTTAGGTGACCAAAATCTCTAGAAGTGTAGAATCCCAATGTTCTTTCCATCTGTGCCCACTATTCCATTTTTTTGAACTCATCCCACTCAGTAATAACCCTGTATACCTTGGTTGGGCACCAAATAAGTGGAAAATGAAATCTTAGTCCAATCCAACGTATACCAACCCTCCTCAAAGTAGCAACATAGAGTTTTGCTCGAGCCATAGCCAAATTGAACAAAGGATAACTTGTAGGATCCTTTGCTGTCAAGGAGTTAGGAAACTGCATCCATCTCTCATGTGAGTCCATGAGTGCCTTAATAGAGTATTGGTGGAGAGTGTTCTCATAGTCTGCCAAAGCTAACTGCTGATGTTGTCTGACAATAGTTGTATTTTGAGGATCCCCAACCAATTGAAAATGATCCTCCTGAATGATCACATACATAGGATACTCATCTCAGATAAATAATGTGGAATTGCATTCCACATTTTCATAAAACATGGATGGATCTTTCCACAAGACTCGATTATACACATGGGGTGATAAATCTTTACACTGAACATCCCCCACATAAGGATTGGGGTTCCATCTAGAGTTATCTAGAAAAATAAAATCAAACAAGTAGAGTTCACACAACCAATCCCGATCATGTTGAGAGGCTGAAAAGAAAGCATCTAAAAACTTGTATGTAGTGAAAATTTTAACATCATTCCATGCTACAACTTGTTGAATTTGGAACCTCACCCATCTCTCATGCAAAAATACCGAGTACACTCTAGATGGGGGTTACAAGTCATCCCATGCAAAGTAAGTTCACAAACTTGCTGCAACTTCTCTTGGAATTCTACTAGTGCCTATTTATAGCGTTTAATCCTAGCTTTCCATCCGTTTTATTGGGTTAAATACATTTGGAACCACTTCTCTTTCAATCTCTGAATGGTCCACTGATAACTCTCCCGGTTAATTATAATCAAGTCAAATAAGTCATCCTTATTTCTCCAATTCGAGAGGCCAAGCTTCAACTGGACAAAGGAAAATGTATTGGTTAAGATGTCATCTAAAATAACATTCACAAACTGATCAACAAAAGTGATAAGACCCTCGGTTTTTGGTGTGGAAAGATGCTCTTCAAGCACTTATTATCGTAGGGTTTGGTCATCAAAAATCTCTTCAGGATCTCCTTGAGAGATTTGTTCATCATCAATGTTGTTTTCAGGCTCCTGGGCTTCCTCATAAATAGGGTTAGGGTCATATCATTATCATTTTTAGTTTCCACCCTCTGAAACTAGTCGTTCTGTCACATCTGCTACTAACAAATCTTCTAATTCAGAATTCTGCCTTTTAGAAATTTCCAATTTTCTCTTAAGCATACATTTTTAATCTTCAACCTGTCTATCATCCTCAATAATCTTAGATAAGAGGGTTTATGATATAGATTGGTCTTGGGAATGAGAGGAAATTTACCTCTTTTCCTTGGAGATGGAGAGTCTTCATATCCCGATGACTAAAATTCTGGAGCTTGCTCCATGGTTTCTTCCTCTTCTGAATCATCAACATTTATGTAAGTCTATTCTGACTGGTCATGGGCATCGTCTCCTTGCTTTGGAGACTTTCCATGCTCATTTCAAGCCTTCAACCTCTGGGCTTGAGTCTCCCTCGACTTTGTAATGAAAGGGGCTTTCATTTTCTCTTGAGATCATTGTCTGGTTACTGATGCTATAGTAGAGGAATTTGAACCCGTAGTTTCCCTTTGATTAATTCTAGAGTATACAAATAGACGAACCTTAACTTTGGGATTTCAAGAGAGGGTTCGCTCATAAAAACATTTTTTTTAAGTGCTTTTATGAAAAGAGTCCTGTAGCTTTCAAGCTTGAATTCGTAATGCTCATGTATCTCACACTTTTGTTTTAATGAATTAAAATATTGATATTTGGTAACTCATACTTGTTGACATTCAAATTAAAAAATTTGACCTTTGATACAAATGGATCATGACTCTTGTAGGTGTTGGTTTGAAATACCAATGAGTTGTTTTGATTCTTAGCAATGGTAATGCCTTTTGCAATGTTTACTTGGCAAACTTGTGATGCCTTTTTTACATTTTTTGCAATTCCTTTATACAAACTTACAACATGACTTCGGAGGTTTAGGGATTATAGGTAGTCTTGTAGCTATTCAAAATTTTGCAAGTAGATCCAATTCAAAACATGAAAACGATGTTGAGAAAGGCCGAGACCACGATATTGGTGAGAATACTTTTTCAAAGTATCGCATGAAGACTGAAGGTTACCATAGAAATAGAATATGTCTTCAAAACTTGAAATTGTATCAAACCCAACTTAACTTATCCATGCATATGCATACCTCTGTTTACAAAAATATGTCCTTCAATAATTTTCACAGGGGTCACTTCAACAATTGCCTTGATATCTGATGTAGTCAAAATGAGATTGCTTGGGATGGATGCAAAGTCTGAGTCATAAGGAGGCAATTAAAGTATTGGATTTGTAATGATTCTTTTGTCAAGAAAAGTCTATTTGACTTGCTTGGAGAAGAAGGGAATATGTGATTATGGAAACAACAATTATATGATTATGGTCTTCAACAACGAAAACTYTGATATTGGCGTAGATAATTTAACACTTATGAAACTCCAAGAATTATATAGATAGAGGTTTATAATGCAAAATATACAAGAATTTTAGAGGGTCTAGAGTATTAGAATGCAGAGCATAGGATACAAAGTGTGCATTTATATCACAAAGGGTGGTTTCGTKTTTTTTTTTCAACAAATGAGTTTAGGGGAGCGATGGTTTTTATTATGGACAAGTTCTTGCCATCCACAAGACCATGTTTTTATGGGGAAAAATATGGGTAATATTATAYGATATCAGATCAAAAGAGTTGAATGGGTCTATATCCACAGAATATGGAAAATTGAGAGAGCAAGGTGGAGGCCAAGATTCAAATTCCAACTATTGTCACAATGATTATTGGCTCAAAAGAAGTCATAAACTAGCTTAGCTATTAATTCCATGAAAAGATCAAGAAATGTTTGATTGTTAGCTTAGCTATTAATTCCATGAAAAGATCAAGAAATGTTTGATTGTTACCTTCATACTTGCTTGAGTTCCTTCTACCAATATTTTCTGATAGAGCTGGTCCTTAGTTCTCTTGTAGTTTTGATCTTCGCTGCTGCAAATTATCAGGTGTTAGCATGCTCAATTGATCCTTCAACCTGGAACATTAATGAAAATGACCAGGACATTAAAATGCAGAAAAGCAATGTAGAACTACCCCTTTATGAGAATAGGTCTATTACAGTAAGCTTGGTGGTTGAAGTTTCCTCAACATAATATGTGAGGTCCTCAAAACAAAATTCCTCTAGGTAGCATATCCGGTTTTCTTATTTGTCTCCAAAGTAGTCATAACATAGTTATTCAGTCCATATTGATATGCATATGGAGAATCCTCCCTCATGCTGAAGTGTTTGCATGACCCCATGAAAAATGTTGTGTGGGTCTTAAAACAAGCTATAATTGATTGCAACCATACCTCTGCCTTGCTGCTGAGATGAGAATATCACTGCTGACCATACCTTGAAAATGTTAACTTCAAGAAAACTTAGAAAATTGGTAGTAAATATTTTAAATGACAATTTGTCAATCAAGAGAGACATGATTAACATGATCAAATGGTATGGTATTGTAGTTTCCTCTGAAGTGGTAAGTGTACTGGAAACAATCAAAATGAGGGTATTTGACCTAATCTTTGTCCAAATTTCTTTCTAATGACACATAATGACTTTGTGGGGCTTGTGTTTATAATTTGGTGGGAAGATAAACCTTGTGGCTATTTTTCAATGTTGGTAAGTGTTACAATCAAGAGAAAATAATTCAATGCATGGTACTGCTAAAAATGGAGCTAGTTATGGAACAAAACACTGATGGAGGGTGATCCAACAAAGAAAGATATCTTTGAGAGTCAAGTGCCTTAGATGTATAAATGAGCTGGCCCTATAATAACATGCACTTGTTGAAGTCAATATCGATGGTTGAATGGATTCATTGAAATGATAGCTATTGGAAAATCTCTTTCCAGACATAGATCCGGGGGTTGTTACTCTTAAAAAAGCACACACAACCCTAGAATGAAGTCATTGAGTTCACCTAGTCATCATTTTTTTTTCTTGTATTATTTTTTACAAGCTCTTCTCGCCAGAGGACTGGTTTTCAATCATAGCTTTCCTAATTGTGCCCATGAAGGGTGTTCACAATTAGAGTTTATTTACCCTAGAGACACCAACCATTAACCTGGTTTTCTAGTGTGATTAGGCTGAGGGATGCCTGAAATAAGTTTTCACCCTTAGGTTTTCTCATTTAAAAAAAATAAATTATTTCTTCCTTTTCAATGGAAGTACAAGAGTGAACCAGGCTCTGGTGGTTCTACTGCTGGGCTTACAAATTTCAAATTAGCTTGTCTAATCAGGTTTTGAATAAACTCCTTTGAAGATGGCTTCTATTACAACCACAATCTATGACCATTGACCATGATTGGGGTCCTAGATTTGTCGATAATATGTAGATTAATGAAGCCATTATCATATACCATATCAATCTCATAAGGTCCCATCCAACAAGTATTGAATTTTCCTATGAAATCCTTATATCTAGAGTCGAATAGAAGGGCCCAATCCCCTTTCTTAAATATCTTCTYCTTGATGAAACAGTCATGCCATTTGGCTCTCTATTGTTGAATGAGAGCTATCTACTGAAGGGTAGCTTGACAAATCTTGTCAAGCTCATTAATTTGATCCAAGCGGTATTGYTGAGTTTTTGAGAGTTCTAGTTCTACTTGTAGTGCGATACTCAAAGTCTTAATTTCAAATTCAATGGGGAGGAACACTTGCTTCCCATAAACACAATTATAGGGAGTAAATCCTGTAGTGTTTCTCCAAGTAGTCTTGTAAGCCCAGAGTGCTTTAGGGAGTCGATTGACCCAATATTTATGATGTTGTCGAATGGTCTTGGTTAGGATTCCTTCTAGCACCTTGTTTGTCACTTCCTCTTATCCATTTGCCTATGAATGATAGGGAGTAGTCATCTGATGCTTACTCTTAAATTGTTGCAAGATATTCTTGATAAATTGAGATGTAAACTATGGTCCTTGATCGGTGTCTATCTCCCAAGGGACTCCAAATTGAACATTTTTTTTTTGTAAAGAAGGTTGTTTACTGATTATTCCCTCGCTCTTGTCAAAGCCTTGGCTTCAATCCACATGGTTCCATAATTAGTGCACACTAGAATGTAGGCTTTTTGGTTGACCGAGGGTTAGTGGGCCCAATAGAATCGAGAGCCCATTTTTCAAATGGCTTGACTAAGACTTGCAACTATAGTGGCATCTCATCTGATTGAATAGGGAGACCCATTCATTTACATTTGTCGTAGCTCCTCACATACTTCTTGGCGTCTCGAAAAATTGTAGGTCAATGGTACCCTAAGTGGAGTACTTTGTTTGTAATCCTTTTGTTGATGAAATGTCCCCCACATGGCCCATCATTGTAGGCTTTAAGTATGTCGTAGATTTTATCCTCCCTGACACATCATCGGATGATGAAATCCAGTCTTGTGTGGAAGTTATGACCTTCAATCCATAAGTACATAACATTCTGTCTAACAGATTTATGACGTTCTTTTGGTGACAAATGTTGTGGAATTTTCCATAAATAGTTAGCAATATTTGAAAACCATAGAGTGTTAACAGATAAGAGAAACAAACGTTCATCGGGAAAAAGTATCTTCCACTGGTGCTAGAACCCCCTCATTGGTAAGACTAGAGAGTAAGTCAACAATTACAATTTTTTTCCTAGACTTATCAAGGATTGTGATGTCAAACTCTTGCAATAGTAGCAACCATCTAGTCACTCTGCCATTAGTAATGGGCTTATTCATCAGGTACCGAATGGAAGAATGGTCTGTATGGATGAACATAGGGTATCTGGTAATGTAGCGATGAAACTTGTTGATGGAATGAACAACAACTAAAAATGATTTCTTCGTGACAGTGTATTTTTGTTCGACTGAGGTATGATTTTTACTAACATAGTAGATGGAATATGGCTTATGTTCCTCATTTTTTCCCAATACTACTCCAATAGCAGTATTTGATGCATCGGTAGAGATCTGGAAGGGTAAGGACCAATTTGGACCTTGTAAAACAAGTGTGAAAGACAATTTTTCCTATTAGGGTTTCAAAGGCTTCTCGACATTGAGCTTCCCAGGAAAATTTAGTAGTCTTGGAAAACAATTGGAATAATGGGGAAGCAATTTTGGTGAAGTTTTTGATAAAAATACGGTATTAACTTGCATGGCCTAGGAAACTGCAAACCTCCTTTTGTGTATATGGACTCGAGAGTTTGTGAATCACCTCAATCTTGGCTGGGTCTACTTTGATACAGTGGGTGATATGTGATGCCCTAGAAAAATCCCTTTTGTGAGAAGCATTTGACACTTCTCATTATTGAGGGAGAGGTTAGCTTTCTGACACTTGATTAATACTTTCTCTAGATTACTTAAGGCTTCTTTGAATTTTCCCCCATATACTATAAAGTCGTCCATGTAAATTTTGACACAATCATGGATCAAGTCTAAGAAAATGCCAAGGACAACTCTTTGAAAGGTAGATGTGGAATTGCATAGGCCAAAGGGTAAGACTCGGTAAGAATCCATCCTCTAGGGGTAGGTAAAGGTAGTTTTATCCTGGTCTTCGAGGGCAATTTTGATTTGGTTTTAGCCACTGAACCCATCGAGGAAAGATAAGTATTTCTTACCTACCAGGGTGTCAAGAACTTGATCATTGAAGGGAAATGGGAAATAGTCCTTGAGAGTTGCTTTATTATGTTCTATGTAGTCGATGCATACACGCCATATTCCATTTTTCTTAGGCATGATTACTATTGGCGAGACCCACTTGCTGTCAGAGATAGGGTAGATAAAATTGATATCTAATAACTTTTGTAACTCTTCCTTAACTATATCCCTTAGGGATGGATTCACTTTGCGCTAGGGTTTCCTAATAGGTCGGGCATCTTCCTTGGCATATATATGGTGAGTAAAAAAACTAGGATGGATCCCTTTCATGTCAACATAGTCCCAAGCAAATGCTTGAATGTGATTTTGCAATACTTTCACAAGTTGGTCATGCTAGGATCTATTTAGATGAGAGTTAATGTTTAATGTTTTTCCAGGATGGACTTCAATTGTTGTACTTTGATCTAAAAGGGAAATGTCTACTGGTACTTCTAGCTCCATTTGCTCTTCCATTTCTTCTAATGAGTAGTTTTCTTGGGAGCTTGGTTTTATTACACACTCAAGAGAAGGATACACATAAGTGAGTTTTAGATATATCATGAAGTACTTGATGAGGTCATCTTTGGTACTCCTTGCAAATAATGAAGCATGTTCTAAAGATAGAAGAGGTTGAGTGACTTCCTCAGCATTATATTCTACCCAAGAAGGTGTCTTAGAGTCTAAAGAAGGTTTACCAGAAGGGTAGAGAGTAAGTTTCTTAGTAGAGTTTCCATGGGATATTGTCATATCCCCTGACTTGCAACTGATATTGGCATATGCTATGGCCAACCAAGGTCTTCCTAATATCAATGGGTATCTGCCTAAATTATCTTTCAGTTGCAGTATCATGTCGGATATTCCCAGGAATCTATTGAGACTATAATATCGTCTACTATAACTTTAGGTTTAATGGTGGATCTATCGACAGGTTGGAGAATGGTGGGATTTGGTCGCATATTAGTCAATTGGAGTTTCTCCATTGTCTCCGTTTTCATAATGTTGATTGCATCCCCTAGTTCAATTAGAGTATTATGGATCGATGCACTGTTAATATGGACCTTGACCACTTGAATTCCCAAGTCTACATATTTAGTCATGGATAACTTCCCTAACATCAAATCTGCTAATTTCCCAACAATGTGAACGGTTGGGGATCCTTTTTCTTCCACTCTAGCTTTGTTAGACATAACTCCTTAACAAATTTGGCATATGATGGAATGCCATTGATTGCTTGAAACAAGGGAATTTTGACACATACGTTCCTTAATTCTCCCAAGAGATCGAATTTGGCTCGCGTTGGAGTTTTATCTATAGCTATCCATTCTGGGTAAGGTGGAGTCACAATAGGTTCAAAGAGTTTATGTTGATCAATAGTTTCTAAGGTGGAAAGTTTCTTAGCTGGGAAAGGGTCTTGGTATTTAGGTTCTTGATCCCCCTCCTGGTCATCCTCTTCCTGGGTGACAGGTGAGGCTTGACTGTTGACTACTTTCCTCGAGCATAAATTTATATCATCACAGTCCACATAAGATACAAATTAAGTTGGAAAAGGAGGTACCTCAACATTGTAGGTGGGATAAGCTAATTTATTATTCGGATTAGGCATGGGTTGGGCATGAATTTGTGGTGGCCTTTGAGGTGGTTGATTGGATGGTAACTGTAATTGTTCTTGGTGGTTAATCGAAGGGTGTGGATGAAGTATGGGTTGTTATGGTGGGTTCTCGAAGGATGTGTGTCCTTTGCAACCTTGTTTCCATGGTTGAGTCTGAGCTTTAGGGGACCCTTGTTTCTAGGGAATGGGTGGATACCAACTCTAAGGTGGATATTGATATGGAACAAAGTGTTGAGTTGATTCCTGTGCCATGCCTGGTGGCCGTGGTGGCCATGGACGTTTCTAGGATACAAAGTAAATTTGTTCAGTTTCCTCATTATCCCCTTGGTATACTGCCTTAAGCTCAGGTAAAGAGGGGCAATATTTAGTGGCATGGTTTTTCTCACATATTCCACAAACTTCTACATTATCTAGGGGACATTCCCACAAGGGATGCTTCTTCCGACACCTAAAGCAGAAGATGGCTAATGCTAGATCAAGCTCCTCCTTCTTCCTCTTATCTTGAAATGTGTCCAACTGGGATATGAGTGTACTAAGAATGTCAATTTTAAAGTTATCCAACATATTCCCTATCTTATCTTTGGTGACTCCTCCTCCATTGCATGACTTAGTGACTCTTGAGACCATGTCTCGAAGGCCTCTTCTGGATTTGGTTGTCCCCCATGAACAATGCTTACACAATTCATAGATCTCATCATATGTTAATTGGGAAACATCTTCGGCTCCCATAAGATTTAGGATGTCCAAGCAATCATCCCTAATGCCTCAGAGGAAAAGGATAGATAGAGTTTCAGGATCTAGTGTATTCTGCCTAATCCTTTGTAGATTATACTAAACCTTTCAATGTAGTCTTCTAAGCTCTCTTCCTCTTTTTGGGACATCTTAAAGATTTCCTCCTTAATGTCCCTTACCTTACAGTAGTCTTGATATTTCTTCAAGAATTTTTGTTTCATCTCATCCCAAGTCTTGATAAAGTTTCCCCCAAGCCTCATGAACCAACGTAGTGTTGCTTCTTTTGAAGTGGTGAGGAACAATTTGAGTTTTTTGGTGTCTGAGGAGTAGTCCTAACTCTGATAAAGGACATTAAATTAAAAAAGAAAAGTATTTGGGTCCTCACAAGGAAAACCCTTAAAATCTGGTAGAGTAGAAGGTGGAATGTTTTTTGATCTGAATTACATCATCATATTCTTGGATGGGGAACTCGAAGGTAATTTTTTCCTTCTGTTTCATGGTTTTTATGTCTTCTCCAATACCAAAACATTTTTCTCCACAAAAACATTCGTTTGATTCAATTGAGTGAATAGGCTCTTGAACATGGTTCTTAGGTAAACCTTGATCTTTAGGGTTAAGTGATTCAGAAGCAGGAGAGCCTATGAATGCGTCCACTGTAGAGTCAAATTTAGGGGGAATTTATGGGATGTTTGATGCTATATTCTCGCTTTGATTTCTAGATTGTGACCCAGAGGTGCCTTGAGAGTTTCCTCATCCTTCTTATTTTCCTACTCGAGGGTTAGTATTGCAGATGGTTCCTACTGCACCATGTTGATGAGGATTTTTAGCTCCTTGAGTCATGCATCCTAAGGTAGCCTAATAATGAAATTTGAAAAAGGAATTTAACTAGCCTAAGTGTTTCCCCATTTTCCAGTGTAAAACAAGCGACCTATATCCTTTAGTGCCTCCTTGACAATGACACCAAAAATGACAATATTTTTATATAGGGAAATTTTATGGATAACGACACTTAATCACTTAGTTTATCAACTAGGGTTGATACAATTCTTGTGAGGCACATATACTATTTGTGTAAGATGAAGGAGACTTGAATTGGTCATTGAGGGAATACTAATTCTAATTCTAGGTTTGGAAATCGAAAGGCAAAGCTAAGGAAATACATAGACAATCAAGTAACAAGCTAATTATCTAAATCTATGTCGAGGTTCTATTTTTTAGTTCTAATTTTGCCATTATAGGGAATAGGGACACATGTACAAGATGTATCCTTTCTGACTCTTGGATTAGTTCTCAATCCCAACACTGATCTACAAACCAAACTAAATACAATTAAACTATTATAAAAGATAACTGATATAAATTATTAAATCTATAGCTAACATGCACTTGGAAGATCTATGATGAAATATGAGCAAGGATACAATTTAACAACTACCCATGGGATTGGAAACTATGACCATGTAAAAAAATGACAACAACATGAATTTAAACAAACCACAAATGTAAACTTGTTCTAGTACTGAAGATATAATCATAAATACATTTATTCATCATTCATCTATCTAGGTAAGAACACGCATACAAAATATTCAACTAAAACATGAAAACGTCAGGCCACTTGGTACCTTGGGAGTGGGCCCTTGCTCCAGGTGCCAGTTGCATCATAATAGATCAACACCACAACCACAATTCGTATAACAGAGAAAACTTGAATTGGATTTATTCAAATGACAAATTTTGTTCAGATGTTCGTAGAGTTTTAGAGATTGATTTCATCATCAAAACATCTATATCCCCCTTGCCCTTTTGGGCCAAATATGATATATATACAAGAATGGGTTGAATCCCTTGTAAAACAACCAAATAAAAGAAGAAACCAACTGTATAAACACAAGAAACTTAAGATCTGCGCCAAGCTCAATCTTAGGGAGGAAAGGCCTCGATCCATTCTCATGTGGGTAGTGTGGGTGAAGAGGAATCCAATTAAAACAGAAACAATAATATTTGATACGCCGAGGATGCCCAAACAACAAATGGGCAACAAGATTCCCATCCAAACATGCTCCAAATGAGACCCATGATCCATGGAAGTGGTTAATTGTGGAAGAAACAACCCCAACAACTTCGAGAAATGGAAAAAACAAAGTAATAACGCCCATGAGCCATGAGACTCTCCACATGGTCGAATTTCCTGCTCAAAGATTCTTCACAACCAATTTTATAAATGCCTGGAGGTTTATTACTGATCTAAAGAAGGTGCCTACACTTCATACCATAGGTTAGACATATATTTTTAAAATAAAAGCAACTTAATTAAACATTCTAATCTAATCCATATAAAACAACTAAAACATAGGTCGTTAATCCTAAGAGCCAATTCATCATAAATTAGTTTAATAATTGACAAATGAGTGTGCAAGTGAAACACAAATGAGGTAAAAGGGTGCAAGTGAAACGAGAATGAGATAAAAGGGAGGTAAAGTCCGACTTAAAATATACCATATGAAGGGCTTGACAATATCTTTGCATCGTCTAGAACAATTGCTAGTGTATCTTATAAAAGGTGTGTTTTTCCCATGGATGAAAGGACATATTTTCTTAATAAAATATCACTTAATTGTATTTATTAAAAAATAAGAAGATTGAAATTTATAATAAATTTTAAAGATATTATTTAATAAAAAACATAATGTTGTTGGTGTATAATAATGAATCTTTGAAATAAGATGGTTACCCCTCCTCAATATCTTAGCCTCTATTTTTTTTTTACTTGTTATAAAGGCTTATGCAATATAATTGTTCCATATCACAATAACAAATGCTTTGGTTAGTGGTTGTCAGGATTTTGTCCCTACCTTTTTGTTTTTGTTGTAATTTGCTTTTTAAATTATGGGAGTCACTATATTGTAATATTTTTATTGATTGCATTGAAAAAAATGTATATTTTCAATTTAGTATTAAAGGAATTGTAACATCCATTTTATTGTGTATATAATAATAAAAAATAAATGTATATTAAATAATACTTATTCACAAATTTATATACATAAAAATAATACTTTTTTTTCTTTACCGAAAAACAAATTCACATTTTTATTACAAGAATAAAAATACATTCCTTATCTGCTAATACATGTTTTCTCTACTAATAAAAAAGTTCAGACTGTTCCTTAGCTTTATCACTTTTTTAGATTGTATGTATTGACTATTTGTGACTGGTCTCTATAGACAAACCATACTTAGCAAATCGCAAAAGTTACNAAATAAATGTATATTAAATAATACTTATTCACAAATTTATATACATAAAAATAATATTTTTTTTCTTTACCGAAAAACAAATTCACATTTTTATTACAAGAATAAAAATACATTCCTTATCTGCTAATACATGTTTTCTCTACTAATAAAAAAGTTCAGACTGTTCCTTAGCTTTATCACTTTTTTAGATTGTATGTATTGACTATTTGTGACTGGTCTCTACAGACAAACCATACTTAGCAAATCGCAAAAGTTACAAAAACTAGAGCTATCTAGAAATGACCACATAATTAAAATCACTTAAACTAGCATACTTTCTAAGACCACAAGTCATGTCAATGCTCTTGTGACTTGCCTTTGCAATATTCAATGAGATATACTTCTCCTAGAGGCACCTTCCTTAGACAAAGCATACGCTTGTTGGTTCAATTTCGGAAAAACATGGCAAGTGGAAAACATAGACCACTTATTTTAGATTGGTTGCCAAGTATTTTAACTCCAAGTTGTGAATTAACTACTTTCCATTCATCTAGTTGAGCACAAGTAATGAGTCTCCAAAAACTTGTAAGGATTTCATACCCGAGTCATATGATTTTATTAAGAAAAGTTTCAACGCTAATAATTTGGCACATAGAAGTAACACTTTAAAAACTAAATTATATCAATTATTGGAAGAAGAGGAATCTAAAACAAATCTATTTAGCATCATTTCTAATTGATTTTATCAATCCAAAGTACTAACAATGAGCTACATGATATCGAGAATTAATCTATATAGATCTATATTTATAGTTATATAATCACATAATCATAAATATATTTTGAGATTTTCTTAAGTATTAAGAGATTTGCATCCTAAATGTTTTTCAATCCCTTTTCATGTTTAATATATTTGAAGTGAAAATGGACCTACACTAATTTAATATAAATCTATTTTCATATAAAGAAATAAATAATTCATTTTATATATTCACTCTAAGGAACAAAATATGGTATAGTTATGTTTCATTATCAATTAGTTAAATGTGGTGTTAATGAAGTTTATGCAAATGGAGATTATTATAATTAATTATTAAAATATTATTTTTGGGTAGGAAATATGTAAA
This sequence comes from Picea mariana, assembly GCA_032191745.1. Lineage (NCBI taxonomy): Eukaryota > Viridiplantae > Streptophyta > Pinopsida > Pinales > Pinaceae > Picea > Picea mariana. The sequence goes on along the minus strand of JASDQU010102901.1, from coordinate 190,146 downwards.
GCTCAAATTGATCTTTACGTTGAGGTTATTTAAGAGTAAAACATGCTTAATATATTTTTGTATACCAATTTACTTATTATTATTATTATTATTTTTTAGGTAATATAACTTGGAGCAAACTCTTGGGCTCTTCTCCACATCCCAAAGATGGTATACATGGTAAATCCTAGATTCTTCAGTCAAGGCTAGGTTAACAACGATGCTCAAACCCATTATAACATTATGTTTACTATGAGTTCAATATATTACTTACGAGAATAGAACTTGGATGGGGAGAATAAGACTCCTTCCCATAATGCCTCCAACTAGACCCAAATGACTCATTAAATCTACTTTATCAAAATCTTTCAACAATTAAAAAGTAATATTATCCTATGAAATAAACAAACAAACACTCAATGTAGAATAAACGTGCAATGATCTTAAATTTTTATAGTATGCAAAGCCCACCTTTAATAGATTTGGGTGGATAAATTATAATAACCATTCCAATAATTTCCTTATCAATGTTTATGAAATTTTTATGTTTTAAAATATTTTAAATGAGCATTTACTCAAAGACCTAATTTTTTTTGGAAATAAGTTATTATATTAATAGTTAGTTATAAGTGGTGGGTTGGATTGATGTTTGATGATTTATGAGATTTTGGTTGGAGATGTTAGAAATGGAGGAGGATGAGATGATGATTTTTTCATAAGATCAATTAGAAGCATTTTGTGGGAAACTAGCATTTTGTGGGAACACTGGTTTCCCCCATCAAGAAGAAGTGATAGTCTTGTGGCAAGCAAAGGAAGAAGGAGCAAGGCTTATTGATGTAGATCTTTTGTAAATAAGGTTAGTTGCAATAAATCATCAAAAACCTTCAATGTGTTATTTTTCAGCACTTAGATATGTTTCTTGGAACTATCATTCTATCCTTAGCGATAAACTTCATGGTGGTCTAACTATTTATATCCAAAGGACTTTTGGAAGGACAAATAATATTAGGAGTGGTAAAACCTTTGAAAATACATGACTTGTTAAGGGATTTGATATCAATAGAGTGATAACATCCCATAGGATGTACTTGACAGGAAAAATGGTACATCTCTCATCAATGTTAGTCTGTCATTGCATAAGGAGATGGAGGGGGATCACAATCCCATGCATGAATAAGAGAAAGTTATTAGATCTAGAGATTTCAGAGTTAACTCACCATTTTCCATGTCTCACACTCATTCAACCTTGAAATCCCCATATTTGAAAGTCATTCTATTTGAGAAAGAACATGAAGCTTTGATATCATGATTGTATTAGGTTCATAGACTTTGTATGTATTAGAGGAACATGGTGTTACACACCAAATTCCCACACTACTAAGTGTCACACTTATGTATCACATTCTACTAAGTGTCACACTTATGTATCACATTATACTAAGTGTCGATTTTTCATGCTACTAAGTGTCACACTTATGTATCACATTCTACTAAGTGTCACGCTTAAATTTTACAACTTTATCATCATGTGGGAGTACTTGTCATGATCCCTAGACAAGTTGGAAGGGAAACCTATCATTTCGAGGTCAAAATAAAATATTTTTCCTTGAGTTATTGACCTTTTTCAGTTTCATCGATCACTTACCCATGTCTAGGGGGTGATGAACCCTTGTCATTTCTCGTTGCTCAGTTATAGGGGAGTGACATTATCGCTCTATGCACAGTTATAGGGGAGCGATGAAGTGGTTACAACTAAGCTGCCTTGTTTTGGGATAAGATCCGGGAAGATATAAGTTGGTTTGGGTCAAGGATTCGATTCATATCTCTTTGCTCCATCCTAGGAAAAGTCAATGGTCATTTGATTATCCAAATCCCAACCTCATGAGCTAAATCCTCATTCATCTAACCATATTCCCAAAATACCTCATGGTTGTTATGACCTCAAAGCCTATATAACGAAGGCCATGCTTGAGTGAAAAGGAGGGGGGGGGGGGAGAATTTCAGAGTATCATACTTATGATCTCGAGACATTCAAGAGAGGAGAATTAAGAGCATCATACATATGATCGTGTGAGATCCAAGGGGCTGGATAGGAGAGCTTGAAGGAGCTACTGCAATGTCAAACTTGAGATTGTAAGTGCTTCCATTTTGTTGGCTTTTGTTAAGAACCAAATATCAATATAGCATAGAAAAACCTTAGAATAAGTACTCAACGCCTTGAAAAAGAGAGAAATCCAGATAATAAGCCTCTTCCAGGGGGAAACCTCCTTATGCCCACATAAATGTACAATTACAAGATGATTCCAAATGAAAATGTTTCCTTGGTATATATAGGAGACTAGGAGGTATAATTACAACTAATGGACTAAAGCTGACATAAATAAAGTAACATTACTAATGTAATATGCCCCAATTAAGGGGTAATGAGCCATTATTTAGGGCTTAACATGCCCCTCCCCTTGAGACAAGTGTTGTCCGCAACACTTGAGTAACTTTGGATGCTTCTGTATAAAAGACTCATCTTCCCAAGTGGAATCTTCAGCTGGTAGTTTCCTCCATTTAATGAGATACTTTGAAATAGATCTATTCCTCAGCTGGTGAATTCTTGTGTCAGTGATGGCTTCAGGCTCCAATATGATTTTTCCTTCCTCGTCAAGTTCTGGCAATATAGTTTGAACTGGGATCTTGTCACCTATAACCTTCTTTAAGCATGAAACATGGAAAACTGGGTTCACTCGTGAAGATGTAGGCAACTCCAATTTGTATGCCATAGTACCAATCTTTTGCAACACCTTATAAGGGCCATAGTACTTTGGTGATAATTTATTATCCTTCTTGGCTTGCTGGAGGGACATCTGTTTGTATGGTGGTAGTCTTAAAAACACCCAATCTCCTACTTCAAAACTTCTTTCACTACGATGTTGATCTGCTTGTTGTTTCATGTGATTTTGTGCCATGGTTAGGTTGTCCTTTAATATTTGGAGAACTTGTTGTTGATGCTCGATGCGATCTTCCACTGCTTGAACCTTAGATTTTTTTTTTAGAGAAGAAGTGATGGAAGGAGGGTGGTATCCATAGAGTGCCATAAATGGTGTCATTTTTGTTGCAGTATGAAAGGAAGTGTTATACCACCATTCTGCCAAGGGTAGCCATTTGAAGCATTGTGTTTTTTTATCAGAGACAAAGCAACGAAGGTAGCATTCCAGACATTTGTTCACTATCTCGGTTTGTCCATCAGATTGAGGATGATAGGATGAGCTATGAGCCAATTGAGTACCCAAACAAGAAAATAATTCTGTCCAAAAATGTCTAGTGAAGATGGGATCTCTGCCACTTACAATAATCTTTGCGCTGCCATGTAGCTTTTGAACTGTCTCCATGAAAGTGGTGGCAACTGTACTGGATTTGAAGGGATGAGAGAGTGCACAAAAGTGTGCGTACTTGGTCAGTCTATCAACAATCACCATGATGATAGTCTTTCCTTCAAACTTCGATAACCCTGTGATGAAGTCCATGGAAACCTCCTCCCATCGCTGACTTGGGATGGCTAATGGTTGTAAAATACCTGGGGTCTTAATTGTTTCCACCTTATTTTGTTGCAAACCAAACATTTTACCACAAACCTTTGAACATCAGTTTTAAGGCCATCCCAAAAAAATTCCTTTTTGACCCTATGGTAGGTTTTCAAAAATCCCGAGTGCCCTCCTACTGGAGAGGTGTGGAATTCCAATAGTACCTTTTTTTTGAGTTGGGATTTCTTACATAAATATAAGCGATCTTTGTACCATAGTGAATCATTTTTCCATATTAATGTATCTGATGCACTGGAATACTACTGCAACCTTTGAATGAGAGTTCAAACTTTTTTGTCATTCTTCCATTCATCCCTTGCTTCTATTATCCAATCAGGTTGGATGATCGAGATAGCACAGAGAAAGGCCTCAACATCTTCATCCTTTCTTGAGAGTGCATTTTCCACAACATTTTGCTTCCCTTTTTTATAGATGATTTCAAAATCATAACCCAATATCTTGGTTACCCAATTTTGTTGTTCTTCTGAAGATAGTCTTTGTTCCAAGAAGTATTTAAGACTATCATGATCTGTTTTGACCTTGAAGTGCCTAACTATTAGGTAAGGACGCCATTTATTCAATGCATGTAGTATTGCTATCATTTCCTTCTCATAAATGGGTTTGTGTAAGTCCTTTCCCTTGAGTGGTCGACTTTCGAAATCTAGGGGCCTTCCTTCTTGCATTAGGACAACACCAATTCCATTTCCCGAGGCATCACATTCCACAATAAAGGTTTTTGTGAAGTCTGGAGTGGTCAAGACAGGATCTTTTCACATCGCCTCTTTAAGTTGTTCAAAAGCTTTAGATTCCTGTGGAGTCCATGAAAATGCATCCTTCTTAGTTGGTGCCGTTAAAGGTGCTTCTATTCTTCCATAGTGTCGAACAAACTTGCGGTAGTAACCTGTCAAACCCAAAAATCCTCTAAGATTCTTCAATGTTTTGGGAATCGACCAGTCTATCATGGCCTTAATCTTGTTAGGGTCTACCTTGACACCTTCATGAGATATAATATGACCCAAATACTCTACCTCCTTCACTCCAAAGAAACATTTGGATGGTTTGACATATAGTTTTTGCTCCTTTAGTAGTTGTAGCACCTTGTCAACATGTCGCACATGATCCTCCCAAGAGTTGCTATAGATTAGTATATCATCAAAAAATACTAACACAAAGTTTCAAAGGAAGGGCTTGAAAATGGAATTCATCAACCCTTGGAATGTGGAAGGTGCATTTGTAAGGCCAAAAGGCATGACCAAAAATTCATAATGGCCTTCATGAGTTCAAAATGTTGTTTTTGGGATATCTTCTTCCTTCATTCTAATTTGGTGATACCCTGAACGAAGATCCAACTTTGTGAAATAGATTGCTCCATGTAGTTCATCTAACAATTCATCAATGACGAGAATAGGAAACTTATCTTTAATAATGATCTTCTTGAGCTCTCTATAATCTGGACACATACGCCATGAGCCATCTTTCTTGAATACCATTACCACCGGTGTAGAGTAAGAACTTTGGCTAGGTCTAATAACGCCAATCTCTAACATTTCTTCAACCATGTGCTCAATTTCACTCTTCTGGGCATAAGGGTACCTGTATGGCCTGATGTTAGGAGGAACACTCCCAGAAATTAGGTGAATATCATGATCATGATTTCTAGTGGGTGGAAAAACTTTGGGAATATCTTCAAATACTTTGGAATGATTATCAATGATTTTTTGGAGATCTAGAGGAATAGATGGCTTAGATGTTTGAACATCTACTGAGCATAGTTGTGCAATAACACCTTGATGCCACTTTTTCAATAATTTTGTCATGCCATTAGAGCTTATCACCTTACCGGGTTTCCCTATGATACCTCTTAACTCAATTTCTTTTCCTTCCAATGAAAATTTCATGAAAAGTTCTTGAAAATTAAAAGCCACCGTTCCTAATGATTGTAACCATTGGATTCCTAGTACAACATCAGCACCACCCATGCGTATATCAATCATTGGACTATTCATTACGTATTCCCCCATAGTAAGATTGATCTTATTGCATTTTCTTGAGCAATTCATAGTTCCTCCATCTGCAATCATTACTTGAAACTCTGGCACTGGATATACAAAGCAATTGAGATCTTTGGCTAATTTATAGTGAATGAAATTATGAGTACTGCTAGAATCAATTAGGACTATTACCTTTTTATTTTTGATATATCCTTCGATCTTGAGGGTTTGAGGAGTGCTAATTCCAACCAATGGATTACACGATATCGTGGGAGTCAACTCTTCAGACGAAATTGCTTCTACATTTTCATCTTGAGATGGTTCTTGTTCTTGTTCTTCTTCCTCTTCACAATCTATGTAGAATAATTTCTTCTCACCACACTTATGTCCCTTATTGTACTTGCTGTCACAATTAAAGCATAAACCTTTT
>JASDQU010102901.1:147284-162371 GCA_032191745.1 Picea mariana | reverse complement strand
AATATCTGTTACCTTTATATTCAATCTTTGGAAGTTCTCAATGTGCTTTGTAACTGAACCCTTTTGCTTGAGATTTATCAATCGGCTAAAGAAGGTATTGCTCCTTGTATCCTCATAGTGTGCTATCATTTATTCCGTGAAAATTGTCCAAGTGACGAGTGATTTGCGAGAACAAAGCCATTGATACCATACAAATTGAATGGGTTCTAAATATAAAGAAGCAGTTTGTACCTTTTGGTGTATGTGGCACATTATGTAGATCAAAGAATTGCTCCATCTGAAGTATCCATGTGATTGGGTCCTTGCCATCAAACTTCCTCATATCGATTTTAGGAACGCGGTTGGTCTTCAACCCAAAGTTGGAATTTATCCATTCTTGATTCATATTCCTTGTGTCCTCATCATGAATTTCATGGGACACATTTTCAGTTTCAGGTGTCCTCTCTATTAGGAAATTTTTCATTCCTTCCATGACCTCCCTTTTTAAACCATCCATCTTAGTATCCATTATTGCCTCCAATTTAGATTCAGTTGAATCCATCATCCCTTGTAGTTCATCTTTTGTCACTGTCTTCTTTTGTAATTCATTTATGTCCCTATGCATTTCTTCACCTTCATCAAGAGTCCAAGTAGGACTTTCTGGAGGCTTATTTGGTGTATAAGTTCCCTTTTTGGGTAGCATGTTGGCCAAGTATCACTTTTGAACCTTGATTTTGAGGTGGTTCTGCTAGAAAATCTTTCTTCTACTATATCTCCAAAGTTTCGACCCTTATGGCTATGAATCTTTCTTTTTTGTAGTTCTCTGATATTTCTTCTCTGCAATGCCACAGGTCTGATCAAAATTGGATGTGCCAAGTGGAATTTATGGTAACTTACCCACAACTTGCTCATTTTTGGCCTTTCCAGGAGATCTCACTTGTATAGCATGCCCCGCACAAAATAATTGACATAAAATTTTGAAACTTGTACTAGAAATACTAAAAACTGTCCACTATCTAATGCAACCAGTCTCACTCAATTTGGATACTCTAGGAAGAATTTATGATAGTTTTACCTGTAACACCTTCTTGAGACTAGTCAATAGGACTAGTTAGATACCCTATCTTCCACAGGGTGTATATGCAAATTTAAGATGACCCAAGAGCTGAAATTTTTACCACAGATACCTTACTAATTTTTTTGAATATCCTCCAGAGTTTAGGGTTTGAAACTTTACAAAAAAAAAATTATAGCAAAAATTCTCCAATGACTCAGTTCAGGACGATTCTAGAACCCTATCTTGCAAGGTTGTATCTCCAAAAGTATAAGGCCTAAGGAGCTGAAATTTTAACCCAACGTACCTCGATCTGTCTACTAAATATCCTCCAAGTCATTCCTTCTGAAACATTGTATAAAAAAAATTATAGCGAAAATTCCAAGGTGTCTCAGATGTAGCAGCGAAACCCCAAGACCTTGAGCTCTGATACCATATGTTAAGAACCAAATATCAATATAGCATAGAAAAACCTCATAATAAGTACTCAAAACCTTGAAAAAGAGATAAATTCAGATAATAATCCTCTTCGAGGGGGCAACCTTCTTATGCCCACATAAATGTACAATTACAAGATGATTCCAAATGAAAATGTCTCCTTGGTATATATAGGAGACTAGGAAGTATAATTACAACTAATGGACTAAAGCCGACATAAATAAAGTAACATTACTAATGTAATATGCCCCAATTAAGGGGTAATGAGCCATTATTTAGGGCTTAACAACTTTCCATTAATATATAACTTGGCCTATTCCTCTCATGTCTACGCATTCAAGTGTATGCATGTTTATTGTTGTTAAATTCATCATAGATAGATCTATTTTCACTTAACAATATAGTGCGGAAGAAGGAGGTTTCTCTTTGTTCTTTGCAGGTCTTTTATTGCACCTAGGAGCTTGGACATCAAGGTCAAACGTTGGAGCAGTGAGGAAAACCATCGTAAAAAGGTAAGTCATCCATCTCTTTCTTCTCATTCTAATTGTCAAAATAGGTCTAAGAGGAAAGTAGTTCACAATTTGTTTCTTCTGTCTTGGAACAAGAGGGGTTTCACCTATACGCATGGGGAAATTTACCATAACACATTGTCTCATGGTAAAATAATCAATGGGGAGTATATTGGCGGAAACTTGATTAGAACCAAGGCTAGATTCATAATAAGGAAGACATTGGGGTTCAAAGAAAAAAACAAAGGCCAAAGTGCATGAAATTGAGAGATGAGAAGAGGATCTAAAATTTCTAATATGGTGAGGGGAAGTGTGGGGTCAATATGGTAGGATGGACCCATTGGATACCTTTATATTGGAGAAGACAGAGGAGGTAAATATCCACCATCCAGAACCAATTCAATTGGCTCCCACTTGGTGAAATTTTAGAGCCAAGGGGGAGGGAATACAAAAAAAGATTGAAACATTTCTTAATTTCTGTATCTATTATAGAAATATTAGACAAGATTAGGAATTGAATTGGGATGGGGGGCATACCACCATAAAATGATGACAAGAATACCCCATGGTCCTTCAAGTTCAATCCCTTTTGGCTTAAGATTGAAGAATTCACAAGTTTGGTTAAAATTGAGGATTCAACAATGCTAAAATTTAGTAAACATTTTAAAAAATTAAAAAAATATACCAGCTCTTGAGTAAAACAAAAATTTACTTCTTAGAAGGATATTTTAGAGGTGGGGAACAAATTCTTAGTACGTTCTCCCAAAATTCCATGTAGTTTTTTTGAGAAGGACAAAAAAGATTAGAAAATTTTGGAAAGGAAGAGGAATCTTCTAGTCTAAATGGAGGCCACATGGAGATATAAAAGTACGACTGTATGGCTTTCCCCAGGGATGAAATACATTTTTTTTTCAAAATTGTGTTGGAAAAGGAAGGAACAATGCAAATACTATCCTGGAAATGTCAACAACTAAGGGAAATAACACCTCAACATTTCAAGGAATAATAGTAGTAGGAGTGAATTATTTTAACCAACTTTATAGATCCCCAAATATAATACTTTCCAATATTTATTGGGGACACCTTAAAGGAGGACATGATATTATAAGTTTCCAAGGAAGAGTTGAAATAAGTTTTCTATTCATTTAAAAATGACAAAAGTCATGGCCCAAATGGGTGGACAGTAGAATTTTTTCAAAGTTTTATGGCCTCCTCAAAGAAGACATGTTAATTGTTGTTTAATAATCAAGGAAATCAGGGAAGGTTTTGGGGTTTTTAAAATGTAAATTTTTTTCCCTCATACCTAAGAAGGACAACCCCTTCTTCTTCGAAAAATTTATACCCATTTCATTATGTAATACTATTTATAAGATTATTTCTGCAATGATTGTGAGAAGACTTAAACTAATCTTATCTTAGGTAATTTGTCATGATGCAGTTGGGGTGGCTTACGAGGGATTCCATTAAATCAAAATCAATATATTGATAGAAATGGTGATAAAGTTGATCAATTGAAGGCATATGATAGGGTTAACAAGTTGTATTAAATACTCATTATTATTATTATTATTAAGAGATTTTGTATTAAGTAAAAGTTGTAGTAGAGCTCGCAGCAAGAGGAAATCAAAAGTATGCCTCAAAATGTTTAGAAAAAAAGACAACAAGAGAGCTATCTTCCATCATATAGTTGTACACCATAACTATATCAATATACAAAACATACCAAAAGATCTTATTGGTGTAGATTTTACAAAACAAGCCTAAAAACCTGAGTACTTTGGAAAAGATAAAAACTTAACACAAGGCATGATGGTTGGTTCCTTCTTCCAATGCTTTGGCTGGGTTTGAATCCTACTTGAGTCATTCCAAATTTTTAGGGAAATAATGTATTGTATCTTCTTCCCTCAATCTCCCGCAATTCAAGTTTATAGATTACACTTGATTAGACGCTCTAGACTACTCACCCTTAATCAAATTGATTACCATATTCTGGAGCATGTTACATTCTACCTCCACAACATTGATCCGATGTTTCTGTTGCATAGGGGTTCCCATAATGGTTGTTATTTGGGAAGTAACATGGTGATCCTACTCATGAATTTTCATTGTAGTTGTGATGATAGAGTTTCTATCAGCTTGAATAACATCCTCATGGATATGTAGTGCATGCCTTATCTCTTGAACATACCAGTAATCCATCTGAGAAGTGAAACAAACTAATTCCTAGTGCAAATTTAGAAACTCAAAACTATTTACAATGTTAAGCCTTTGATCCAATAACATGTCTCTAATAACCCAGTGTAAGAACATGCTTAACTCAAAATATTTGCAAAAAGTGCCACCCAAACAAATGCTAAGCAGAGGACTCCAAGGTGGTGATAGGGAATTTGAGATTGAACTATCTAAGAACTAGAACTTAAAAGACCATGAAAAGTCATACCACCTAGAAGACAGAGTGAACTTGTTCCTTAGACAACAAACTCCAATTCGATCTTGATAGGGGTCATAATTGAAAGAGGATTTGTTCGAAAGAGCAAATTCTCGAAAAGATAACAAGAAATCATTCATAAATAGAACAAAATCCCTAGAATATGAAATCAAAACAAAGACTAACTCTCCAGAATTGTAACTTGGAACAAACCCATTAACTGCCAATACTTTAGAAATAATAAGAAACAAAGGAGGTATCTTACTCGAGATAAAGAAGTGAAATAGAACCATACTCATAAGCCAGACCTAGTTAACAAAATTGGCCATATCGAAGCTTGAACTAGTAGACTAGAAACTCCACACAAAAGAGCCAAACGATGAAGCCATAATCCCACAATGGTAATGAGAATTACATTTCATGAATTCAAATTCATGTGGGGTAAGTTTTTGAGGCACATGAGGATATGGGAAGCAATGTTTCTCATGACACACTCTATCATACGACAAGCTTACCTTATAGTGAGCCATGTATTTAATTAATTGAGTGACACATGCCTTGTCCCCATTAATAAATCATGGTATAGGTTGGGTGTATACCTTTCCATTGATAGGAATGTCCCCCTCTTTTATTGAGGTAGCTTGGTTGGAAAAATTGTCCATTGAGGTATTATTTTTCCTTGAAATGTGATAGAAATGCACTCTAGAGAGCGATTTTAAAATTTGGTTTGTCTTCTCTATTACATATGCTAAGAGAATATCAACTGGAATGGTGTTAAAAAACAAATGCCAAGAGAATATGAACTAGAATGGTGTTTAGAAATATATGCCAAATAACATTTTTTTAAAGCCCCCCACCATAATCAAATTTTGAATTTGAATATCGATGGTGATTTTTATCCCTTGCAATAGTGTGCTGGCAGATGACTCCAAGGGGCACATATATGGGGTTAAATATATATGATATGACCTTAGGAGGAGCATATATGGGGTTAAATGTACATGTAATGGGTAAATGTACATGTAATGGGTAAATGTATATGTAATATGGTCGACCTAATGATAAAGGTGCCTCATGTGCAATGCATTAATAGGTATATATAGAGATCGTGTATTCATTATTGTGGACATGTGAATTGTGATGTATGAATTTATTTGGATATTTGGAGGGGATTCTCCCATTCTTTAAGGAGTTATTGTTAACTTATCTCTCTTATCTATCTTGGAGTTGTGCTCCATGCTCACACTGGTGTACATGGTGTGTACTTCTGGTTTATTGTGATATATTAATCATTTGGATCATAACATGTGGTATCAGACCATTGATCCTAGGGTCTTGCTGCTTTAAGCAAGTCATCTTGGAATTTTCACTATAACATTTTTTTTGCAAAGTTTCAAACCGTGAAATTTTCAGAATACCGAGACAACATAATGAAGTACACTTGGTAAAAATTTCAGGTTTTGGGTCATTTTACTTTTGGAGATACATCCTGTGCAAGTGATGGATTTTTACTAGCCCTGAAACTAGTGTCAAATGAGTCATTTTTGGAATTTCAATATAAATTTTGTTTGGTTATGCTTTAGAATTTGAAATTTGCAGGATACTAATAAATCACAGTGAGGTTTGCTTGCTCAACATTTTTGGTTCTGGCTCATTTTAAGTTAGGATATACAAGTGGTGGAAATTAGGGTTTTTTGACTAATCCTAAACTAGTCTCAAACAAGTGTTCTAGGTAAAATGGTCATATCTACTTCATTAAAGCTCCAAATTTCGTACCACCAGTTGAATTGGAAAGAGAACAATCTCTATTATTTCTAGTACAAATTTCAGAATCATATAAGAAATATTGGATACTTGGCATGCCATAAAATTTCACTATCTAGAAAAGGCCAAAAATTAGAAAGTTTTGGGAAAGTTATCATAACTTTCAATTGGCACATCAAATTTTGATCAGACCTATGGAATTTCAAAGAAGGCATATTAGAAAAATATAGGAAAATATTTCAGACTTAAAAGGGCCAAAATTTCAGAGGTACATCAGAACGTAGGTCGACCATAAGAACAAACTCCAAATCAAGGTTTTCAAAGGTATGTTCATTTAAAACTATCATAACTTTTGACTTGGATGTGAGATTGAGGTGATTCAAAAGACATTGGAAAGAGAAAACATAATAGAATATATTTGAAAAATGACAATAACTATTTTGGATAATCATTTATAAGATATTGAAGTTTTAATTGGAGCGTTTCTGTTAGACCTCAATTAATATATAATGGAAACACACATGTTTTATGGAGAATAACATAAAGATAAAATCAATCCTGTGGAATGGTTGAGGTTGGTAAATGAATATGGTATGAATCCTTCATGGGAAGGCACCTATTTTTTTGGTGAAGCTCGGAAGTGGTGGATGAGTATTGATAATGATACTAGATGGAACATCACATGGGAAATAACTCTTCTCAAATACATGGATTAAGGATACAAAAATGGAGGCAATGTATAGAATTCAAGATGAGTTAAAAGAAGCAAAATAAGAGATGAATAAGAAGGGTGATGAGCTATTTAAGATACAAGACCTTAAGGAAACACTCATTGAGGAGATTCAAAAATTATAACAGAGAAAGAGTAGCAAAGGGAAGTGGGAAAAGGATGAGTCAGAGGAAGAATTGAAAAAGAAAGATGAAGAAATAGATAGATTAAGAAAACATAATTAAAAACTATTGGATGAGGTCAAGAAACTGAAAGAAGAAAATAAGCATGGTCAAAATCAAGAATAAACAAGGTTCTTGGATGAAAAATATACCAAAAGAACCAAAGAGAAAATTTGTAAGAAGGTTGAGGAATCCCTAAATACTGATGATGTAAAATTGGAAATGCAATCCATAATGATAGAAGAATGTCAGAATTTGATAAATGCGGTGACATTATAGCTTTAAAAGGAGAATACATAAAATATTCAAGAAGGTCACCAAAATAAACTTGAGGAAGTTGAACTTCATCTAGAGAATGTGCATGACAAATATGATGGTACTATCTCCAAGGCTAGAGTAATCAAAGACCAATAAAAGAGGATAATTGATCACATTGACTTTGAAAAGAAGACAGATGAAATGGATGTGTAGAATGAAGGAAAACCATCAAATGTGAAACCATATTGACACCCTCATTACTATGAAATATTTCAATGAAGACAAGAAGATTGATCAGAATTACCAAGGAAGAATATGGAATACTAATCAATATTCATGGAACATGGAATCACAAAACCACTCTTCAACAAGCTATTATCATAACCAATAACGACTACAAATTGGAGAAGTTACAACAACAATACATGGAATCAAATGAAATAAAATTACGCAACAATCAATCATCAAGTATTCAAAAAAAAAAGAATTGATTTTGGATGGATGGATCATTGTAAGTGGAAATAATAAAGCAAGAACATAATGAAATCATATTACTTGGTTTCATCACATGTAAATCCTTTCACTGTAAAGTTTTTGGGCCAAATACTTTTGAAGGAGGATACTATGACGCGACCCCAAAGGGGGAATGTGTAACACACATGACCCCCTAAGTACCTTTTAAGGGATGGGGTATTAAATTTTTTCTTCCCTTAACGATTTCAGAGTCCTGTTTGTGATGACACCATCACCCTCTACTTTTCAAGGGGTTTCCAATGACCGTAATTTTGTTCAAAACTGAGCTTTGGATCGAAAGTTATGGCCTCCCAAAGTTCTCAGACCTCCATTGGCCCAAGTCCACCTCACTACCAAATGCCATCCACGTGGCCTCTTAATACTCATTCCATCTGATGTGACATATTCCACTAGGCACATTAATTTCACACGTCCAATCCCTGAACCTATCTTTGTCGTTGTCAATGTTTTACTCCCATGGAGCCTCAAACACCCCAACACTAAAAGTTCCGACGATGATACCATATAKGGACTGTTCCAGATCCAATGGWCTCTTGGCCGAGCATCCCATGTCTCCTGTTKCATCGGTGATCCCAACTAGCATGGGGGTTATCGTCAACATCCAAACACTAAAATTTCTCACGATGATCCCGTATCGGGTCTGCGTTAGATCCAATGGTCCCCACACTGTTCATCCAATGGATCTGGTTGAGTCGACAATGATAACTTGTGTGGGGGTTAACACCCTTCCCTTCTAACATCCTCGATTTGATGGTCTTCACTCCGATCATCCAACGGTTTTGGTTGAGTCGGTGATTCTAACTAGCACGACAATTAACTCTCATCCCTTTTCCACTTCTAAAATAGACGGGTGGGGCCCACATAAAAAAGATGGTCGATATTGAATTTTCACCCTGCGCTGCCCAATTATCCATATATTTCCTCCTTTTGTCATCGTTGGCGTTTCATAATAGCGCCTAATAGCCCCCCCCTTGAATCCCGCTGATATTGCACCTAGATCAATGGTTCAAATTCACTAGTCTGCATATCCAACAACCAGGGAAATAAAACAAAGGAACAAAGGACCTTCTCATCTAATGGGATCCACCTGGCTTCATCGACCAATTACGTAGTGACACCGATCACCACTTGGACATGTTGGATGCCATGCTAGCACCCAAACATCATTGTGACGTCATTTTTCTTCCTCTCCTTTTAGAAGAGTCTTTTAGCAATAAACAAAAAAGATCTCTCTTTCCCAATAGTAGATCAAAAACTCTCATTGTGTCACTGATGCCTTTACCATCGTCGACATTCTTGGGAAACACACCACCTTGCCAACCCTTCAAACTCTGATGAACGACCGAGATCTAATTGTGTCCAAATCTAACCGTCCAACTCACAGTCTAGGCTACAAAGGTTTTTGGGTCCTCCCTGGACCACTTCTGTCTCATCGGCCATTCCACTGGAGACATGTATCACCCTTAAGGACACGCTAGTTTCCAAGCTTTCCTGACACTTGGCCCTTCCATTTCCTGCCACCCAAGGAGACTCGTGGCATACATAACTCAACACAGGGTTCTATCTCAAGGAACTTGAGTTACCTTGACACGTGGCACAATCTCCGCTGGACATGTGCCACCATTGCCACTTGACATGTATCATTCATTTTCCTATGAATTCTTGCCTATAGGTTCCAAGTCAACAATATGATAGATGGCACAATCCTTGCTTGACACGTGGCACCATCCACATCACCCTCTTAAGCCCTTTGGTATGAGATCAACGGTCTAGATATCCTTTTGGAGTTCCTCTGATCACGTTAGATCAATGGTCTAGATATCCTCTCAGATTTCCCCCATCCACGATAGATCAATGGTCCATATCTACTCTCAGAGTTCCTCCGTCCATAATAGATCAACGGTCTAGATCTACCCTCAGAGACCCTACTTTAGAATGCATTTCCTCCAGGAATGCAACTTACTTTGAATAATACCCTATGATGAACGACCATGATCTATTGTATCGCCAGATCGATGGCCGAGATTAAATCATGCTCCTACACCTATCGATGGTCCATATCTAACTGTCACGCCAAATTGATGACCACAATTCTTTCAGGAAAAACAAGAGTTTACAGGGATCTATGAGATAGACTTGATATCGCCTCTACACTGATCAACGATTATGATCTTGTCAGAGGGATTCTTATGATAGATCAACGATCCACGTTACCTCCTAGGGGTTCAATGTTGTTATACTTTGCATAAGTCCCGACAATCGGTCAATCCTAGCGATGATACCTCTCTTGACGAAGGGCTGATATTTATCCTCCCCTTCAAATCAATGGTGGTAATTTCTCCCCGACTCTACGCTGGTTCCTTTACTGGTTAACGCCCAAAGGACTTAGTCAATTCCAGAGTTCTTCCAGGTTCTTTATAAAGGTTTACCAGACCTTCATGGCTCTCTCCTTTGCTCTGAAATGAGTGAGGGAATTCTTAGCCTAAGATTTTGGTTTGTAGATCCCAAAAAGAAATCATAAAATATAGCTGTATGCACATACATGCATGATTGCATATTTACATAGCACAACAACTTTCATTCAACACCAGTCTGTTTAAAAAATGAGCATTCACATCTAATATACAAATACATGAATTCAACCACACATGTCACTCCAATTATACAAAGTATGTGAGCTACTTATCTATTTACAAGATATACCAGCCAAATAAATGTGGGTGTTTGCATTTCCACCAACCATAGGCTCTGTATGCTCAGTCACTTCGGCTGCAAGCCACCCCCGTTCCAAGCCATGATACCACTAGGGAACTCTCTGCACTCCCTCATGCATTCTCTCGTAGTATATTTCTTCCTTCGATTCCCAAACTCTCCTCAATTTCTTCTTCTGTGCGTATCCAGACTACACACTCTTTCCTCCATCCTCTAAGGCCATCCTTCTGGGCATCCTTCTCTTGCACACACTTTTGCATTCCCTTTCGTATATCCTCTTGCGTCTCCTACACAAAATCTTGAAAGTTCTCAACCTGTCCCCTTCCTTCTGTCAGAAGGAACTCGAGTCAACATCGGGGGTTGTGGAATGGTATGTTGGGTACCTTTGGTTGACAACTTCTTGCTGGCTCAACTAAGCCCTCCATGCTTCCATTCATTGGTGTGGTTGGTTTCTCAACCACCATTCCTTTTATCATTAATTAATTTTTCCTTGGGATCAGGTTAAGGATTATTATTCCAAATCAAATATTTCAGCAAGGAGGATTGGGTCATCTTAGCATGATGAACCCCTCTCTATGTTCCCTCACTCTTTCCTCTAGTGGTATCATGGCTGATACTCAAGGATTCACCCCCATAGTCAGTTGTTGGTAGTGACAATTAAACAATAATACATTTACATTGTTTCTATCCCATGGCATGGAAAACATTGATCATGAATAATTACAAGCCGGGGGAAACATGGGTGTTACAATCCCCTCCTCCTTAAAGGAACATCATCCTCGATGTTCTTTTCAACAACACCTACCATTCCATTAACTTTCAACTACTTCAACAATGTTTTCTTCTTCTTGATCTAGTCCTTTACCAAAATCTTGGCATTCAACATATGCCTACAATAATTTCAAACAACAAGCATATTAAATCTAATTTCATGCAAAAACATTTTATTGTTGTTCATAACTCAAGGAGAAAATTTCACATATCAACACATTACTTATCTATGTAGTTCATGGATCTACATCCACATGGATGTCATGTTTACTTGACTCAATATCTTTCCTTTTCATACCTATTTTATGCATGATCCCAATTAATAGATGACAAAATTTTAAAGACTCCACCGAGTCTTTCACGAACTATCAAAATATCCTTTTCCTTGCGGTCACTCACTTTTCGGGCTCAAGCTCATGCATCCCCTTCTCTGTTATACAGTCCCCGGGGTGATCAATCTTTCCTACCCAGACTTTCTCGCACAAGAAAATTTTCAGAGACTTGGTTGAGTCTTACAACTGAAGCATCCCCCAATCTTGCTCTGTCGAGCAGTCCCTTTGGCTTGTTCTACTGAAAGCGTCCCTTTGGCCTATGTTACCACAACACAACATTCTTATGGTGATCATGACTTATCACAAATTTCTCTTGTCATAACAATGGCCCTCTTCCATGCTTTCTAATTTGGAAGCCACCATCTGTCCTCACTGGCCAGATCTTTTCATCTCACCTATGTTCATATGCATACAAAAAATTGTGAGATACCATTACCAACTTCAATCAAAATTCAAATATGTTACCTACAGATTTTTAACTCCACATTTTCATTTCATTTTCAGATCTGTTCCATATTGGAACCAGAGTTCATAAGCATGAGATTTCCTTCTCATAATAATTTGGATCTTTACAACCAACTTACATTGGTCTTCCTCATGGGATTACAATATTTCCATTTCCAAGAGCCTCCTTCTTGCAATTCAATATTTACACAACCAAAAAAACTGTTAGTTTCTCATGCATATACGCTTTCATTGCACACTTACAGTGGTTTCCAAACGATTTCAAAATTTTGCACATTAGCAATTAAATCATTTTATCTTATTCGATAACATAAATAAAAATGGAAGTCATCATTCCTTATAAATGAACCATATCAACATACCAAGCCTTTTCAAATTCCAATCGATCATTACATGGATTTTGTTTAATGTGCCAATGTCCATGGTCACATTCCTACACACAATGCACCTTTGCATTGATTTTTGATTATCACATTTCCAGTTAGGCACTTTTCCATTGTGTGTTGGGTTTTAGCCAACCCATCACCATATGTATTCTCTATCCACATGCATTATTACAATGGGATTGTTCCTCCTGCTTTGAGCCGATCATAGTCTCAGATCATTACTCTTGAAATTAAAATTTTTACATGAATACCCTTAAGCATTCTTTCTTTACTAGTAACTAGGGTGCCAACACTCATGGCCACCCAACACCTTTCTTTACCATGGTTACATTCCAATAAATCATTGGAAGATCCTTCTTCCATAATGGGCAACCCATTACTTACCTTCTCACGCATCTCCCAAATGCAACCAAATCACTATGTTGTTTATGAGCACTTTTGTTTCCAATCATTCTCGATTGGCCAATGCATTCATGAAACTTCATCCATGAATTTTCTTGCAAATACCTTAATTCATCCTTGGCTACACGGGATTCCTCTCTCTGTCCTTCAGGTTCATCTTCCCGAAGCATACCCTACTTGGGTATCAATGGCATACCACAACCACTTAAAATTATTTTTCATATCATTAAAATACTAAAATCGTTCAGGAGGGATTCTTACCCAATCCTTTCATATCTTATACCACATAGGTATGAACATTGTTATACCTTTTTTTGATGCTAGCCCCTTATTTAACATTACATCATCAATGGTGCTTCATGGGAACTCTCACGGTCCCTTTCATAGTTATTTTTTATGAACAACCCTCGTACATTTAACCTCTACTTGAGGTTATCCACCATTGGTAGTTTTCCTTCTTCAACAACTCCAATAATTTCCTATACATAACATGCATTATCACATTCAAAACTATGTCAGTTGTCATGTAAATAACAATGCATGTATTATAGTATTTGTTTGAACAAAACATTTTCAGATATGTCCTAGCATATCTTTATGCACTTCATCATATTATCCTTAATGTTTTCATGAGTGGAACACAATCAATTTTCATCTATTTCTACTATCGACATTCTCATCCCAAAACGTTTACATTCCTCAACACATCAGTTTCTCATCCCAGAGAAACATAATAGACAACAAGAAAGGAGCTAAGGGACTCTTCCCTTTTTCAAACTCCTTCTACACAGCTTGGGACTTTCAGTCTAGGTGAGTTATTCCAAGGCCTCACTACCTTTCCTTAACATGGCTCAATCAAGCCTATTCATTTAAACATACTTATTGGTTTATTTTCCTTTTACCAGCTATACTTGTTTTCACAACTGTTCTTTTAAGGCTTACGACTTTGATACACAACTCAGAGTTTTAAAGTGAGAAAAGTATTCCTCGTCGTTTCCTTCTTATTTGCTTATGCAATCTATCCCTTTTGGGATTTTCCTGCTCTATTCCTTGAACAGTTCCAACCAAGTTTCATCTTGAATTTATCTGGTGATTCAACATGCTACAACAAAAAGATCTTGGTTCACAATTTAATCGTGAACCCGTGCATTTTTAACATTCACTAATCGGATAGGTTTACTTTGTTTGCATGTTCCTTATGCATGCATTATATTTTAGAATGTAATCCAGAATTCTTATATTAACATTCCTTGCATCCCACTTCCCAACTCTCAACAATCATTAAGGTTATAGCTCTGTTCTTATGACAAAGTTCTTACATAGTTCCTCCACATGGAACTGTCTCATCATGCAACTTCCTTATTACATATCCAAACGGTCTAGAATGACCTCAATCTTGAGTCAGTCTCATCTTTATTATTCCAAAGTTCTATCCAATATTCCATAAGGAATATAAACATGCATTCTTATGATGCATTCCAAATACATATTCAAACCTATATCTTTAGGTTATTAATTTTCTTTCAAACGTTTCTTTCATACATTTAACCACATGCACCACCATTCTGTGTGTCTACCATAGGCACACTTTTCATGTTTCTTTACAAATTATTTTAACTCATGATTATTCACAATCATTCTCATGCAATCCTCAAAGGCATAACCATGTTTCCTTTTATCATGACATCAAATCATCCTTGCTCCTTTGCTCTTTCATCCATTTATACTATATTTTCTCGAGGAGATGGAACACATCGTCCTCAAGCTATTATTCAAAACAAAACAATCATGACTCTTTAGAATAGAGTCATCCATGCATTCATGGTATTTATTCAATCTTGACAAGTACAATTCTTTCGTTACTTCCCTCTTACTCAGACAGACGTATCACGCCTTCAAGAATATATGTATATACATATATATTATGTATGGGATTTGCTTGCATACTTTTACCTCATTCATTCAGTTTTGATCGTAGCTCACGATCATTTACATGACCAATCTCACATATATGATCATACTTAGGCTGCCCTCTTTACAATATAACAACCATAAAAAATGTCACGCTTTGTAACACACCCACTATCGTAATTTAAAATTTTTTTGGGTTAATTCCCCCTTAAAAGGAACATCTCCCAAAATACCTTCATTAGCGAAGTGCAAC
>JASDQU010102901.1:89754-139138 GCA_032191745.1 Picea mariana | reverse complement strand
TAAATGTACATGTAATGGGTAAATTTATATGTAATAGGGACAACCTAATGATAAAGGAGCCTCATGTGCAATGCGTGAATATGTATATATAGAGATCATGTATTCATTATTGTGGACATGTGAATTGTGATGTATAAATGTATTTGGATATTGGGAGGAGGTTCTTCTATTCGTTAAGGATTTATTGTGTAACTTATCTCTATTATCTATATTGGAGTTGTGCTCCACACTCACATTGGTGTACATGGTGTGTACTTCTGGTTTACTGTGATATCTTAATCATTTGGATCATAACAAATGGTGTTAAAAAACATATGCCAAATAACATTTTTTTAAAGTCCCCCACCATAATGAAATTTTGAATTCAAAGATTGATGGTGATTTTCATGCCTTGCAATAGTGCACACGCTTCATCTTGGTTATTGGTGGATGTGCCAAGACCCCATGAAAATGTAGTTTCTACTATTCCTTAAGAGTTTGTGATAACTGTTATTGGATTAATCGGTAAATGTAGACATAAACATATATCCGTAGATCCCACTAGAAACTAGAACAAAAAAGAACAGAATATAAGACTTTCCCCAGGCTCTAATTATTGAGTTTACTAGTTAATAAGAGATAGACAACATAACTTTTAAATGTCGTTTCCTCTTTCCATTTCCATCCTATCTCTGTTCCAATGCTCCAAAGATATTGAACCTGCAAGGGAACACAAGCCAACCAAAGTGAAAGCAACACAATATACTCAAAAAGAACCTATGTATGTGATCAAGGAATCATACAATAAAACAAGACTAGTTTTATGGGAAAGAAACATATTGTTGTATCATATTAAATAGAAAGTGGAGAATACAACCAAAGCCTTGATGTTGCAAGGTCCCCTTTCAATGGCCCTTTTCTCCAACACACACACGTTTTTCCCAAAGCCTTTGAATGAAGAAGATCCACCATGTAGCTTGTAGAACTAAAGCAAAGCTCCCAAGAAGAAGTAGAAAATCTCCATACAAATCTTAGCCTATTCAACCTTATCCTTTTTTACAAGAGATCCCTCTTTATATAGTGTGAAAGAGGGATGGATGAGGAAATTAGGATGATCCCACCAAATCAGAAAAGCGAGTAAGATCCAAACCATTCAGAGGTCACCTCACCTTCTAGAAGATCCCCTTCTAGAACATTCGTGAAGTTTGACTTTTCTTTAGATTTTGGCATCGTCGCACCCTAGGTATATTGCAGCCCATAGAGACGTCACAGTATAGCTATAGAGTAGGGTGCGATGATCAGGAATCGTTGCACCCCATGCATTTTGCAGAGTGTGACGACCTTCCTTAATAAGGTTTTTGAGAAAGGAAAGAAAATCACTCTTTCATGGATAAAGACTATTTTATCTTTCGAGGGAACATGAACACATGTTGTCAGTGGATCAGTGGGGTGACCAAAATAATGTGTAACATAATTCCTCCCACAGTATGAAGCTGCAACTCGTGACAACCGAAATAATTTGTAGAATGTGTTTCGAACAAGGAGCGCACCAATCGAGAACCTGCAAACAATCAAGCATCTGCATAATAATATAGCATCGTTTGAGGTAGGAATTCCCATACTCAGATTACAAAATGTCAAGTGAGTCATGGCCACTAAATATACACTGTGGATCCATGTCATTATGAATCGACATAGCCACCGAGAATACACTGTGGATATATGCTCTAAAAGGACTCAAATTTGGATATAGCCATGAGACATACAAAGTGGATCTATGTATCAATACAAATCATGAATACTCCATCGCAACCCAGGTCAGAATGATGAGATCCAGGGTCTTCATTTCCATCGTCTCTAAGTATGAATCTAACCATGTGATTACAGGTGTCTGAGTTGAACATGGTAGAAACCACTTGATTACCAATCAATGATGAAAAACGTTAACAAGTGCAAGGGAAATCACCATTTATTTCAATGACTCCCAAGGTACCCTAGTACAATCCAATGAATGTGAATAAATGAGTTGAAGTTGAACACTCGATGGAATCTCCCAATCAGGGGTCAATTATGTGAACCCATTGTTGAAAGCGAAGAGACCTGCCATTGGGGCATGCAGGCTCTAAGGTACTAAATGATTTATAAGTCTTGTTCCTGGATAATGAGTTGAAGTCGACAGGAAAAGACTCGTCACAAGAGGGCCTTGATGTATCCCCCATCAATGACATGAAATAAGTAACCGATTTGAAGTAGATCAGAGTATGAAGTGATTTGGAATTGAATCAGGGAAGGCCGACATGGTAGAAAATTTATAACTGCAGATGGACGACTCAATAGAAGGCTTATTTAGGTTGGAATTCTCTTGAACATATGGACGACTCAATAGAAGGCTTATTTAGGTTGGAATTCTCTTGAACATATGAACGACACAATAATGGTCTTGGCAACATTGACTCAAGGAGGACCCAAAACATGAATTTGTGGATGGTCAAACGAGAGACAAATGGATTTACCAACCCAGATACAATGATGAAGGGGGGTGTCATGTTCAAGAGCAACTATTATTGCCACTAATACGAATACAAAGACAAATTTCTTTCCCAATTCCCCCCCACCATTTCTAGTGAGTACCTCTTTATTTTTACGCAAGCTTGAGGAGGATAACATATGATTTTTGATGTAAGCTCATCCTTTGGACGAGTCCCTCGGAGTATGTTTAAAGAACCCTAAGAAGGAGTGGTTCGATCCCATATGGGTCTTTCGATGTTTGTTTAATGAGTCCAAAGAGAGAAAACTCAGGGGTTTTTCATTTTTAGAGAGTCTGAAAAACACTTAAAGAGAAATCCATCAGGTCCTTTTTCGTAAATTAATCTGATAAGACCGAAAAAGTGATTACCTACTACTCATCAAATGTTTCCTTCAAATACTTTTACGAGCATGAAAAGAACAAGTTCGCTCGACAATCTTTTCATTTTTATGGAGTGTGAAAAGATCTTAAAGGATACTCCATAGGCTTCATTTTTTGTGTCACCATTATGAGTTCAAAAAAATGACAAAAGAATACTCGATTACATTCTCATGGTTTCAAGAGTGTGAGAAAGAATCAAGACTCTGCTCAGAGTTTTTCTAAAAACCCTAAAAGGATCTGTACATGTGACAAATGTATAAAAACAAACCAAAACGCGGACCCTTGTTCCAACGTTTCACTCCAAGACTTTTCTATCTACAAAAATCAACCACTTTTAAAGTTGTTATGACTTTAGGGTTTAGATGAAGCATAAAAAATAATATAATATACAAATGAAAAGCAATAAAACTCAATAAAATAGGTAAAAAACCATATTTGACTATTTCATTTTTAACTTCACCCAAACATTACTCCAAACCCCCTTTTTACCTTGATTTTCAACTACGGATTGCAGAGTGCATGACTGATCATTCCACAGATTGTCTCCACAGAAAAGGTAATATTCATTTCCTTCATCTTTCCATGGATTAAAATTTGATTTTCATTGGTTAAAAATGTGCTTTTGGGTTGATTCTTTGAGGTTACCCATGCATTGAGGTCGTCGTAGGTGCCCTATATTGGGACCTGTGACGATTTAGGATCGTCGCAGTTGACCCTAAATCTAGGGTGCGATGAATTCACACTGTGAAAATTCCCATGCTTGCGACGACCACAACCCAAAAGTTTAAAAGATGAATCCAATAAGAAAAACCCTCCAGGAAAGAAAATTATGATTCTAATATCTTTTTATGGTTCCTTGGCAGGTCTTCCACGGTCAAGATGTTGGAATGGTGCGAGAGAAAACACGAAGACAAAGATTACTTCGTCGGGAATTACCCGGGAACGGTTATGGCCCTCCGACAATGTGGGTTGTTAAAATTCTTCAAGATTCAAGGCATGAGGGCCCAGCTGAGACTACTTGAGTACTTAGTTCACATGTGGGATGTGAACGAGCAAGAATTTCATGTGGGTGCCCACACACTCACCATAGATATCGAGGATATCTACTTCCTAACAGGACTATCTCGTTGTGGATCCCAAGTGACATTTACAGGTAGTAGGGGTGGCGGTGAGCCTATGAACCACTACATCAGTGAACATTGTGCTGGGTATCTAGAAACATAGTGGCAAAGTCACTATTAGGGATGTTCGAGACTTGCCTCTGCAGACCATCCTCTATACTATCACGCACATGGTAGGGAGTGCAATTCCCCACATGGCTCTACAAAGTTATTTCCAGTATGCACTGGAGTGTATGGAGCCCCAAGTCTTCAACTGGTGTGAAGGGGTTCTTAAAAGTATGAAGAAACCACTGACCAAGTGCAGAAGTGGTGGGTTGAAACAATTCATATATGGTTCTATTTTGGCACTCTTATTCCTAGAGAGGGTCCCAGTTTTACACTTGCAGGTAGAGTGGGGTATAACTTCTCCACAGGATCCAATAATGAAGAGGTGGGTAGACCTCATGGCCCGACATGCAACTGGTCCCATCGTTAAGTATAACGATGTCTTCTTCGAATGGTTGAGAACTCAAATGCTCATGGTCGATGGCTATGCATACGTCGGGCTTGACTTCCATGGAGATCCAGACCTAGCTCTTTCCGAAGGTTCCCAATGGGGGGACATAGGTAAGAAGGATATTTTGTTTATATAATGCTTTTGTTATTTTTAATGATATAAAATGTTTTTTATGTTGTTTATTTGATGACTAATCAAATGCTCTTTGAAAATGCAGGCGTGGGACCTTATCGTCCTCCAGGTTCATCTCCTATCCAGAGGCGAGGGGAGAGAGGTGTCATAGAAGGAATAGTTGCTGCTGACTTCGAGACCATAGAAAAAAATTTGAGGGACTCACAATGAATATCCTAGATGCCTCTATAGATGATATTCCGAGGCATTACCAACGCCACACAATGGGCATGTCTGCTTCCATCGGTCGACTGCTCCGTAGAGTAGCATGGGCAGTCACGTGTTATAGCGAGCAACATCCTTGATGTTCTATTGTATATGAAGCCATGTGCTTCACATTTTTGATATTTTGGTCTTCAGAAAAAAAACACTTTTTGTAAACTTTTATCATTATTAATATGAGGCTCCTACCGACTTAGTTGTTTTATGTACAAAAATGTGATTGGATTTTATACATGTCTCAAATGTCTGTCTAAAACATAGTTAGCAAATGCATTTGTTAATGCCTTTAGACATCTAGGAATGTGTTGATATTCAATGTAATCAAAATGATGTTCCAAGAGGCGAATTTGTAAATATACCCTTAACAAAGTAGGACTCCGGATGGAATAGACATTATTCAACTGTAAGACAACTAACTATGAATCTAGTCGTACAATAAGATGGAATATTCCAAGTGAAACAACATCAGTCAATAACTCAATAAATTCACTGTATTTCGCGATATTGTTGGTTGCACGACCAAGGCATACACCATGTAGACTGATCAATTCATCCATAGGTGCATAGATTTCCCAAGAAACAAATGCCAAGTTTTGAGTACTATGACTAGCGCCATCAGCGAAGCCAAAGTAGGGTAGTGAAGAAACTGACATCTAGAAACCAAGCACAATGCGAGGTAAGAAGTCGAAAGGTGGAACTGAACAACGAAAAATCACACAAGAGTATGATACACTAAAAATACACAACACTCATGCAAAAATGACTTAAGCATAGTACTTCTTCAAGTAAAGCCCATTTTTGGGTTCACTCAAAGGAACTCAGTAATAATCTACCAGCTCATAAGCTCCCTTCTCCAACACTCGTTTCACAATATAAGGACCCCGCCACATGAGCTCGAATTTACCAGCCCCTAGCAAATCACGATCTTGCTCGTAAAGAAGAACTAGATCACCCTTAGAAAAAACACGTGGCTTGACATGCTTGTCATACTGGGATTTAACACGTTTTTTTTTAGTTTCAATAACTAAGGCGACATCACGACGGGTTTCTTCTAATTGCATCAAATACAAAAGACATTCCTCTTCAGCATAGGTGTTAGGGAGAAGTTCAACAACCAGTTTCAAAGATGGTATCTCACATTCAATCGAAAATATTTCTTCGATACCATATACTAATTGGAAAGGTGTGAATCTCTTGGTAGACTTAACGGATGTCCGATAGGCCCATAATGTCGAGAAAAACATCGTGTTCCAATTTGACTTATGAATTCCTACCATCCATCGAAGCATAGTAGTGAGAACTTTGTTAATTGCTTCAACCTGGCCATTGGCCTGTGGATAATAGGGGGTTGAGTTTTCATGGCGGAGACCCAACTTTTCAGTAATTTCAGACATCATAAAATTGTGAAAATGAATACTATGATCAGTAACAATGGCTTAAGGGACACCAAATATACTAATGATATGATTGAATATGAATAACGCTGCAGTTTTCTCAGTATTATCAAATGTAGGCATTGCCTCGGCCCATTTAGTGAAATAATCCATAGCTACAATAATGTATCCATGCCCGTCGACCAAGTGAGGGTTACATGTCATGAAGTTAATACCCCATTTAGCGAACGGACCAACAAAAACTATGGGTTGAAGAGGAGAAGGGTGAGAGCGGATCTTATTGTTATAAGTTTGACAAGTGTGGCATTTCTGGATGACATTAATGCAATCCTTAAACAATGAAGGCCAAAAATAACCAACTCGTAAGATCTTTTGGGCAGTGGCATACCCAGACATATGACCGCCACATGCTCCCGAGTGACAGTCATTCAAATCTTTCTCAGCTTCATCGTAGGTGAGACATCATCGAAATATGGAATCAATGCCACGTCGATAAAGGGTATCACCAAGGATAATGTATTAACAAGCTTGATATCGTATACGACGAYGATCTGTACTAGAAAGATAATTAGGCCAGAAAGTTTGAGTCTAGAGATAAGTGATAATATCTTTGTACCATATGTCATCATAACTGATCAGAAAGAGGGATTCTTCAAGTAAGGAATCCTCTACCACATTTTCTGTCTCAGTAGAGGGAAGGTCACATATCAATTCGRAAAAAAACCAAAGACTTCTTTGACTTGGCGCGTTCAAATTCCAAGTCAAACTCCTTGAGAATAAYTATCCATTTGGAGTACTTTCCCCCCAAAAATTGTCGAGTAARGATATGTTGTTTATTTTTCATTATGATAGGTTAAGCATGTAGTTCATTTCAATTTTCATTTTTCTTAACCATAAACAAGAATGTTGTAGCAACCAAGATCACAAGAAGAAACACCATGCACAAGAACACAAGAAGTATCCTGGGAAGCCCTCCTCAACAAGGGAAGAAAACCCAGCCAAATCCTTTGCTATATTCTTCAAGAGAAATACCTTCACCACCAAGAAAGACCTAGCACACAAGAGGGTGCTTAAACCCTAGAAGACTAGCACCCAAGAGAGGTGCGTGCTTCTCCCAAGTAAATGTACTTGCTGAAATTTCCAAACTCACTTGAATGATATGATTCCACAATGGGGAATTTCCCTTTACTTATATTAGACTTGTCCTATGAATTGAAGTGTCTATTGGCTCAACAGGGCCGACCTCTCTATGTCATATTATAATAATAATTATTATAATTAATATTATCCAGATTAATTATCTTTTACATTTATTATTAATCACATTAAGGTGGGGCCGACCTGTACCCTTTACATAAAATTTAGGGTTACAAGGAGGTCTAACTCTTGAACAATATATAGCAAAGGATCTGATACACCCACTAGTGCTCATCCACTAGGGGCACATCCATAGGGATGTCATATCTTTGGTTCACTGCATTACACATAAGTACCAAATCTTCACATGTTCACCTATGCTCATCCACATGCACGTCCACTCTACAAATCTTTTTTCCCACTGCCTCACACAAGAGAATCATCTGGAGTCTTATCGTCAAATCTACTGCTCAGAGGAGGCTAATAGATCATCTTCATTTATGTTCACATGACGATGCACCCAACACTTTGGGATTTCACACGTTCACCTTGTGCTCAGCCATAGGCACGTCCAACTCAATAGATCTCCTTTCCCACTGGATATTCATCTGGAGTTCTTCTCAACTCTTTGAATGGAGGAGGTAATCTCTATGTTCCTAGCTCTGTCTTAGGCATGAACCACATACCCTTCTCAGGGGATTTCTCTTAGGTTTGTAAGATGAGAGAAAGACTTACATAACTGCAATGATCCACACCTCATAGGTTTGTAAGCTGGAGAATGTCTCACATAGCTACAATCATCAATAGTCCCTCTCAGCTAGGGAGGCATTTTCCACCAGGCCAAGTCTCTCACGGAAATACTCGAACTTTGTTTTGGAAAGTGGTTTGGTGAAGATATATGCAATTTGTTCATGAGTAGAAAGATACTGCATGTGTACTGTCTTTCTCTGCAGCATGTCTTTGATATAGTGATACTTGATTTCAATGTGTTTTGATTTGTCATGAAACACTGGGTTCTCGGAGAGATTTACACAGCTCTGGTTGTCACAATGAATAGTATTCAGATCCATCTCATGATCGAACAAGTCTGTCAAGATTTTTCGAAGCCATACTACTTCACGAACTACCACACTTAGTGCAATGTACTCTGCCTCTGCTGTACTTAAAGCTACAGAGTTTTGTTTTCTTCTACACTAGGAAACCATGATTGATCCTAAGGTGAAGCAAAAACCTGAGGTGCTTTTTCTGTCTACTTCACTTCCTACCCAGTATGCATCGTCATATCCTTCCAAGCTTAGGTCCACATTAGCTGCATATCTCAAGCCATAGCCAATTGTACCTTGTAAGTATCTCAATACGTGTTTTGCATCTATCCAGTGTGTATGATTTGGTTGACTCATAAATTGGCTAAGCACATTCACTGCATAGAAAATGTCTGGTCTGGTGTTAACCAGATACATCAAATATCCAATAAGTTGTCTATATAAATGTGGATCTACATCTCCTGAATCAATGTCACTCATCTTCTTTAAATCCATTACCATTGGAGTAGGCATGGATTTACAATCTGTCATTTTGAACCTTTTCAATATCTCCATAGTATATTTTCCTTGACTTAGGAAAATCTCATCTGATCTCTGCCATACTTCTAGTCTCAAGAAATAATGCATTAGGCCCAAATCCTTCATTTCAAATTTAGCAGTTAATGCTTGTTTGCATTCAACAATGAGTCTCTCTAAACCGATGATGAAAAGATCATCCACATATAAGACCAAAATCAGACACTCATTTCCATCAATGTAATAATATAATTTTGGGTCGGCTGCACTTTTGTTGAAGCCCAAACTCATAAGAAATTCATCCATTTTCTCGTACCAAGGACGTGGTGCTTGTTTTAGACCATATAGGGCTTTCTTCAACTTGCATACATGAGATTTTTCGTTGTGTATAATGAAACCTTCTGGCTGCTCAATATAAAACTCTTCCTCAATTTCACCATTGAGAAAATATTTCCTTACATCCATTTGATGTAACTTCCAACCCATGGAAGAAACTAGTGCAATGATAGATCGAATGGAGGTATATCTGGCTACTGGTGCAAAAGTCTCATCATAGTCGACTCCCTCTATTTGTGAAAACCCTCTAGCCACAAATATTTCTTTGTATTTTTCAATGCTTCCATCAACAACATGTTTGATTTTGTAAATCCATTTGGAAGTCACTACGGACTTTCCCTCTGGTCTTGGAACAACATCCCATACATCATTTTTTAGTATAGATTGATATTCTCCAGTCATGGAATATTGCCATATTTGTTCACCTGAAGCTTCTCCATGACAAGTTGGCTCTGAATCAATAATGTGGGTCATGACTGAAAGGTATCTTGAGAATCTCTTAGGTCTCTTACTTTCTTTGGTTTCTCCTTGTGGGGCTTTGTGCCCTTCTTCTTCTTCTAAAGTTTGTCGAGCCCAAGCAGGTATTTTATGTCCAACTGTGATGTATCTGGGTATGTTGCTTGGGGAAACTGAGTCTGTTGGAGAAACTGGGTCAACTGGAGCTGTTGGATCATCTGGAATAATATTTGTCTCCCTCTGAACTGTTGAAGGAGGAGGAGTTATTGTTTCACTATCAATTTCCATCTGAGCTTCTCTGGATTTTTGGAAGGCAAATTCTTCTTAAAAAGTAACATCTCTGCTTACTTCAATTTGTCTCTGACCTGGGATGTAGATTCAATATGATTTTGAGGATTCACTGTATCCTAAAAATGTACCCTTTCTTCCTGAAGGTTCTAGTTTGGATCTCTTTTTTTTGGGTACATCAAGGTACACTGGACATCCAAATATTATAAAGTGTTCGATCTCAGGCTTCACTTTGGTGAATGCTTCTTCTGGAGTAATGTTCTTCAGGATTTGATGAGGACTACGGTTTTGAACATATACCACTGCCATACATGCTTCTTCCCATAGAGTCACATGTAGACTTTGATCATCTATCATTGCTTTAGTTGCCTCAATGATAGTTCTGTTTTTCCTTTCAACAACCCCATTTTGTTGAGGGTTGTAAGGAACTGTGAACTCCCTCTTGATTCCTGCTTCAATACAAAAATTGTTAAATTCTTTTGAGGTGTATTCTCCTCCATTGTCTTATCTTAATACTTTGATTTTTCTTCCAGTCAGGTTTTCCACCTGAGCTTTGAATTCTTGAAATTTGGCAAGGACTCCATCCTTGTTCTTCAGAAAGTAAATCCAAGTTTTCCTGGAGTGATCATCTATGAAGAGTACATAGTATAAGTACTCATTTAAGGATGCTACAATCATTGGCCCACATACATCTGAATGTATCAAGTCCAATATTTCCTTGGATCTGTTGTCACTGCTAGGAAATGATCCTTTAACATTTTTTCTAAGGGCACAACCTTTGCAAACACCTTTATGCTGGATCTGGATCTCTGGTAGACTTGTTACCATTTTCCCTAGAGCTGGAAGAGATCTATAATGAATGTGAGCAAGTCTTCTATGCCATAACTCACTCAAGATGATAGTGTCATGTAATAAGGCTTGAACTGGTTTGATGGTCAACTTGTACAAGCTGTTTTCTCTGACACCAATTACTTTGGAAGAGATTATATGAGAGTCTTTGTTCCATGCAAGAACTCTTCCTTCTGAGAAAGTAATTTTGTAACCTTTGTCTTCCAAGGCCGAATTAGAGACAAGTTTTCTCTTCATTCCGGGTACATATAGAACTTCCTCTAGTCTAAGTTGCATATCTGAATCTAGTTGGAAGGTAGAAGTTCCAACTCCTCTCACATTATATTTGGCATCATCTCCAAGAACAACATGTAGATGTGTCCCTTTCTCAACGAATTGTGTTAGATGATTTCTAATACCCGTCATGTGCCTGGAGGCACCACTGTCAATTATCCAATTATGATCATTAATAGGAACCATACCCGAGAGTGCTGAGATGTTGATGTCTTCATTACTTTGGAGTCTTGTATTGAGCTTGCTTCCCATCATGATTTTTCTCATCTTCACAAACCCTTGTCAACTAGGCTAGAAAACCTAACAGCTAGGCTAGGCTAAAAATTTTAGGTTTTGTTGGGCTTATGACTGCCAACAATAATCATTGATAAATATGATATCCCTGGTAAGTTGAGGAGCTTCTTCAAGAAGTTTGCAGAAATACACTTCAAAATTTTCTGCAGAATTTTGGCGAAACCCTAGAAACCCTTAGGGCCAAAAATTTGAAATGCTCAGAATTTTGACCTGATACTTGCTGGAGGTGTGCTGAAGGAGGCCATACCCTTCTATGTCTTTTTCAGCCCAAGCGTCCAAGTTTTGAGTGGTGAAATCTCTCGTAAGAGGAGGCCGTACGAAATTTTTGGAAACCCTAGGAGGGTTGTACAGTTTCTGCAAATGAGTGAGAGAAGGGGCTGGAAAATGCTTGTGCAATGGGATCTTCAAGACCTATGCTTTGATACCATGTTTATTTTTCAATATTATAGGTTAAGCATGTAGTTCATTTCAATTTTCATTTGTCTTAACCATAAACAAGAATGTTGTAGCAACCAAGATCACAAGAAGAAACACCATGCACAAGAACACAAGAAGTATCCTGGGAAACCCTTCTCAACAAGGAAAGAAAACCCAACCAAATCCTTTGCTATATTCTTCAATAGAAATACCTTCACCACCAAGAAAGATCTAGCACACAAGAGGGTGCTTAAACCCTAGAAGACTAGCGCCCAAGAGAGGCGTGCACTTCTCCCAAGTAAATGTACTTGCTGAAATTTCCAAACTCACTTGAATGATATGATTCCACAATGGGGAATTTCCCTTTACTTATATTAGACTTGTCCTATCAAACGGAGTGTCTATTGGCTCAATTGGGCCGACCTCTCTAAGTCNACCCAACCAAATCCTTTGCTATATTCTTCAATAGAAATACCTTCACCACCAAGAAAGATCTAGCACACAAGAGGGTGCTTAAACCCTAGAAGACTAGCGCCCAAGAGAGGTGTGCACTTCTCCCAAGTAAATGTACTTGCTGAAATTTCCAAACTCACTTGAATGATATGATTCCACAATGGGGAATTTCCCTTTACTTATATTAGACTTGTCCTATCAAACGGAGTGTCTATTGGCTCAATTGGGCCGACCTCTCTAAGTCATATAATAATAATAATAATTATTATTATTATAATTAATATTATCCAGATTAATTATATTTTACATTTATTATTAATCACATTAAGGTGGGGCTGACTTGTACCCTTTACATAACAATTAGGGTTATAGGGAGGTTTGACTCTTGAACAATATATAGAAAAGGATCTGATACACCCACTAGTGCTCATCCACTAGGGGCACATCCATAGGGATGTCATATCACTGGTTCACTGCATTACACAAAAGAACCAGATCTTCACACGTTCACCTATGCTTGTCCACATGCATGTTCACTCTACATATATTATTTCCCACTGCCTCACATAGGAGAATCATATGGAGTCTTCTCATCAACTCTGCTGCTTATAGGAGGCTAATACACCATCTTCATTTCTGGTCACATGACGATGCACCCAACACTTTGGGATTTCACACGTTCACCTTGTGCTCAACCACATGCACGTCCAACTCAACAGATCACCTTTCCCACTAGATAATCATATGGAGTTCTTCTCAACTCTATGAATGGAGGAGGTCATCTCTACGTTCCTAGCTCTGTCTCAGGCAGGAACCACGTACCCTTCTCAAGGGATTTCTCTTGGGTTTGTAAGTTGAGAGAAAGAAATGGTAGAGTCCGAAGCAACTAAATACAAGAAATAATCTCGACTATAGTCAGGGGGAAACAACAACGCTGTGCGGGTTAAGGCAAGTTTCAAAGCCTCAAAATATTTGTTTGCAGTATCGTCCCATACAAAATCGTAACCTTTCTTGAGGAGCCGAGTGAATCCTTTTGTTAATTCAACGTGATTGGGAATGAATCGACGTAAAAAGTTTTCCTTCCCTTGCAAAATTTGGAGTTGGTGTAGCGTGGAAGGAGGAGGTAGACTAAGAATAGCCTCAACCTTCATGGGGTCTACCTGAATCCCATGTATGGACATAATGAAAACAAGAAATCATTTGGATTCCACACAAAAAACACATTTGTGCGGATTCAAACGTATGTGATAATAACAACAGCGTAGGAAAATGTCTCGTAAATGTGCCAGGTGAGCTTGATGACGCATGGAATGCACTGGTATATTGTCGATATAGGGTTGTACAATGTGCTTAATATCATGAAAAATGTAAGACATAGTGTGCTGAAAAGTCGCACCAACATTTTTGAGACCAAAGGGTAATTTCTGGTAGGCAAAGGTTTCCCAAGGGAAAATAAAAGCAGTCTTATGTTGATCCACTGGTAAAATATTGATTTGATTATAGCCGGAGAAACCGTCCATCAAGGAGAATATTTCACTACCGGCACAGTCATCAACGATCTGGTCAACGAAAGGGGTTGGATAATTCTCCTTGGGACAAGATTTATTTACATCCCTATAATCTACACAAACGCGAATCGTTCCTTGTTTCTTATTTACCGGAACGAGATTAGATACCCATTTTTTTTATTGGATTAATAGGTATATGTGGACATAAACATATCTCCCTAAATCCCATTGGAAATTAGAACAAAACATAACAAAATATAAGACTTTCCCTAGGCTCTAATTATTGAGTTTACTAGTTAATAAGAGATAGACAAGATACCTTTTAAATATCGTTTCCTCTTGCCATTGCCATCCTATCTCCCTTCCAATGCTCCAAATATATTGAACTTGCAAGGGAACACAAGCCAACCAAAGTGAAAGAAACGCAATATACTCAACAAGAACTTATGTATGTAATCAATGAAACATACAATAAAACAAGACTAGTTTTATGGGAAAGAAACATATTGTTGTATCATATTAAATAGAAATTGGAAATTACAACCAAAGCCTTAATGTTGCAAGGTCCCCTTTCAATTCCCCTTTGCTCCAACACACACACCTTTTCTCCAAAGCCTTTGAATGAAGAAGATCCACCATGTAGCTTGTAGAACTAAAGAAAAGATCCCAAGAAGAAGTATAAACTCTCCATACAAATATTAGCCTATTCAACCTTAGCCTTTTCCATGAGAGATCCCTCTTTATATAGTGTGAAAGAGGGATGTATGAGGAGATTAGGATGATCCCACTGAATCAGAAAAGAGAATAATATCCAAACCGTTCGGAGGCCACCTCACCTTCTAGAAGATCCCCTTTTAGAACATTCGTGAAGTTTGACTTTTCCTTAGCTTTTGGCATCAATGCACCCTAGGTATATTGCAGCCTATGAAGACGTCGCAGTCCGGCTCTAGAGAAGGGTGCGACGATCAGGCATCGTGGCACCCCATGCATTTTGTAGAGTGTGACGACCTTCTTTAATAAGGTTTTTGAGAAAGGAAAGCAAATCACTCTTTCATGGATAAAGACTCTTTTATCTTTCCAGGGAACATGAACACATGTTGTTAGTGGATCACTGGGGTGACCAAAATAATGTGTCACAATAACCCCTCTTGTACTTGCCACCCCAAAAGACTCATTCCTATTCACATAGGATTTTGTCTCTCATTTATAAATTGGATAAAGGGGTGTTTGAATACTTCCTCTTTCTCCATGCTGGTGAATGCATCGACCTCCACCTTTTTCAAGCCCCTAGGGGATTGAGGCGAGGGTGCCTTTTGTCACCACTCTTTTTTATTATTGTGGTTGAATGTATTATCAGGTTTCTTGGTGATATCAAATGATTGAAGACTCAAAGGAATTAAAATAGGCAAGGACCTATCCTTAATTGATCTCCTGTTTGTAAATGTTGTTTTTCTATTTGGAAATGTCACTATTAGAGAAATTGATCTTTTGAAAGAAGTCTTGTATCTTTATGGGATAGCAACCAAAATAGCAATAAACATACAAAAATGTTATATGTCCTTTAATGGCTTGAGTGAGAGGCAAGTGCGAGATATTACTAAGAGATTACTTTTCCAAGCATTGGATTTCCATAAAGTGATGTAATATCTTGCTTTTGTACTACAAGAAAATGACTACGGGTTCAAGGATTGGATCTAGATCTAACCAAAACATAGAAAATAATTAAATGTTGGTGCACTCATTGGTTGTCTCTCTCGTAAGTCAACTTGTCTTTGTTGATATTAAGCTTGCAAAAGAAGATAAGTGTATTATCTTGCTATTTTTTTTTGCCATATTCCTAGGATAATCTGGTTGTAGAAATTGGTAGTACCACTAAATTTTCATTGTCGTATGAGGATGTAGTTGCATCCTTATTATCATAAGAGATGAGGTAGAGAAGCATTGATCTCAACATCAAACCACTCTCGTTGGAGAGTCCAGGCCTATTGAGCTCTGATACCATGTTCAAAATTGAGAGAGACATAACACAATAATAAATCATGCACATAGAGCCAATATTTATCTTGGAAACCCTTAAAAGGGAGAACCAACACCTCCATAGATATCTATTATTAGCCTTGGCCAAACTGTCCAAGCCAGGCCAACATCGACCACTTGAGGCTACTAGAGGATTATTATAATAGAGTATCTCAAGCCATTAAATGTGCTTCATTAATTACAACCCTAATTCCTTTACTAGAATTAGATTACAATGCAAAGACATGCATAGCCTGGAGATAGCCATGCAAAGACATGCATGGAGTGGAAATAGCCACATGAAGAGATGCATGGCCTCAAGATAGCCATGCAAAGACATGCATGGACTGGAGATAGCTACTTGTAGACATGCATGGAAATGCATATCCATGAAAATGCATTGATAGTGTGGAGATAGCTATGCAATGACATGCAAAGACTCACATCAAATACTATGGGAAAAATACCATGGGTCTATAAACCACTAAAGGTAAACCAAATATGACCTAATCAATGAATCTATGACTGAGTCAAGAGTAACCCAACATTCATCCCTTAAAATTGACTTGGGATAAATAGCTCCCCCCCCTCAAAGTTTATAAATTGGGTATCAAGAATACTACATTCCCCCCTATCACCTAGGTCTACATCTAGACTTTATACTGATGAACCATCAAGCCAGGGGTACACATGCCTAAATAGGTCTTATAACTATATTCCCATTTGCATGTGATAAAATCCAACTTCATAAAACTAAGAACAATTATACTCCCGAGCATGTGATGCTATGAAATATCAACCAATTTCATTGCAAGCATCCCTCCTACTCCAAATACAATTACGTAGACCAAGTACTTATCTTAAAACTATATTCCCGAGCAGATGATGTAAGAAGCATCTACTAGCTTCTTTATCCACATACCTCCTTGCTCCAAATAAAGTGAGCCAAAGCACTCATTCACCGAGTACTTCTTTCTTTATGCACTTCCACCTATGCTTTATGTTGATCCACTATATGCCTGAGAAAATGATGCAAGAAATATCTACCAACTTCTTTACCAACATCCCTTCTTGCTCCAAATATAGTGAGCCAAATCACTTATTCATCGAGTACTTCATCTTCAATGCGCTTATGCTTATGATCCATTTCCATGTGTCATTCACCATTGTTCATAAACCCATAAACCATCATTTCAATCTATGTGCATATATTTCTTCCACATGTCACTCACTTTACCAACAATTTCATAAGCATGGATCTCAACATCAAACCACTCTTGTTGGAGAGTCCATGTATTTCGAGCCCTGATACCATGTTCAAAATTGAGAGAGTTATAACACAATAAGAAATCATGCACATAGCGATAATATTTATCCTAGAAACCCTTAACCGAGATAACCAACACCTCCATAGATATCTATTAATAAGCTTGGCAAAACGAGACAATCCAGGCCAACACTAGCCAATTGAGGGTTCCAGAGGATTCTTACAATGGAGTATCTCAAGCCACTAAATATGCTTCATCAATTACAACCCTAATTCCTTTACTAGAATTAGATTACAGTGCAAAGGCATGCATATCCTGAAGATAGTCATGAAAATACATGCATGGAGTGGAGCCACACGAAGACATGCATTGCCTCAAGATAATTGTGCAAAGACATCCATGGAGTGGAGATATCCATGTGAATACATGCATAGCCATGCAAATACATGCATGGTGTGGAGATATCCATGCAATGACATGAAAAGACTCACATCAAATACTATGGGAAAATACCATGGGTCTATAAACCACTAAAGGTAAATGTTATTGGGCTAATTGTTAAGTGCCGACACAAATCAATCCCCCTAGCTTCACTACGGAACTAGAACAAAACAAGACAGAACACTACTATTTCCTTAGATTTCAATTATCAAATGAGAAATGGATCTAGAACATACCTTTTAAATATCAAAGATCTGACTTCACCAATGCAATCCAAGCTCTGTCACGAGGCTTATGGACAAATATCTACAAAAGAACACAAGCCAACGAAGACAAGAATGACAGAGTCTATTTGATATGAAACTATGTACGTGATCAAGGAATCATGCAATATGAACAAATAACATTCATATAGGAAAGGAAAGTATATCTGTATTAAACAATGTGGAAGAAAGATACAACCAGATGCCTTGATGTTGTTAGGTTCCTTCCAACAGATCCTTGCTTCCCACACATTTCTAATCCACGGATTCTGAGACTGTATATCTGATAGCT
Organism: Picea mariana; assembly: GCA_032191745.1. Lineage (NCBI taxonomy): Eukaryota > Viridiplantae > Streptophyta > Pinopsida > Pinales > Pinaceae > Picea > Picea mariana. The sequence goes on along the minus strand of JASDQU010102901.1, from coordinate 120,997 downwards.
ACTCCCAATCTATCTTGACAAAGCAAAGCTCAAAGCCAATATACAAGCTCCAAAGAATCCAAGCTACAAAACCACTCAAACTCAATCAAGCTAACTTTCTCCATGAGAGATCCTCTCCTTTTATAAGTTGAAGAGGATAAAGTGAGGAGGTTAGGATGATCCCACTAAATCATGAAAGCGAGTAAGATCCAAACCGTTCGGAGGCCACCTCACCTTCTAGAAACATCGAGAAGATGCTCATTTTTCCCACGTACAGAAATCATCGCACCTTAGCTATAGTGCAGCCTGCGATGACGTCACAATATAGATTTATAGCAAGGTGCGACGATCAAGCATTGCCACACCCTGCGTATAGTGCAATCTGTGACGATCTTCCTTAATAGGGTTTTTACAAAGGAAAATACAATTTCTTCTCTCAGGCAAAGTTCTTCTCCCTTCTTTCTTTAGGAATTCAGGCCACTGATCCTTCTAAAGACAAAGGATGGGTTTACATCATTAATGGTCATAAGGGTGACGAAAATAATGTGTAACAGAGAGCTCCCCAAAGTATGACGTTAGAACAGAGTGATAGTTGAAATACTTTGTCAAGTGTGTGTAGGGAACAAGGAACAGTCGGTCGGAAACCTACCAACAAACAAGGAAATACAGTACAATAATACATCATCACCGAGGTAGGAATTCCTATATTCATAATACAAATGAATCAAAGCATAAATGCTAATATGCAAAGATCCATGTCAATTAAGACAGGTCATGGCCACCAAACATACACTGTGGATCCATGCCAATATGACTCAAATCTGAACATAGCCACCAAAAATACACTATGGATCTATGTGTTAAAGAATCAAGTTTGAACATATCCACGAGACATACAATGTGGATCTATGCAACAATACATTCTGAATATACTCCAACGCAACCTGAATCTATCAGAAAAGATCTAGGGTCTTCATCTCCACCACTCTATAGTATGAATCTAACCACGCGAATACATGTGATGAAGTCAAACATGGTAGAAACCACTTGATTACCAGTAATTAATGAATACCATTAACAAGCGTGAGGGAAATCACCATTAATGTTAATGACTCCCAAGGTACTCTAGTACAATCCAACGAATGTGAATTAATGAGCTGAAGTCGAACACTCAGTGGAATCTCTCGATCAGGGGTCAATAATGAAAACCCATTGTCGAAAGTGAGGAAACCTGCCATTGAGGCATGCAAGTTCCAAGGTACCAATTAGTTTCTAAGTCTAATTCTTGGATAATGAGTTGAAGTCGACAGGAAAAGACTCATCATAGGAGGGCCTTATTGTATCCCCCATCAATGACACAAAACAGGTAAAAATATTTGAGGTAGATCAGAGTAACAAATGATTTAGGACTTATTCAGGGATGGCCGACACAATAGAAGGCTTAAGGACTGTAGAAATGGCCGATGCAATAGAAGGATTTCCGGGTTGAACTTCTCTTTGAACATATTGATGACATGAAAACTGTCTTGGAGACACTGACTCAACAACAGGGATCATAGACCAATTTGTAATCTTATAAAGGAGTATGATCAAGAGACAAGCGGATTTTCCAACCTAGACACAAAGCGAGTGAAAGGGTGTCATGTTCAAAAGTGACTCTTCCATAGAATACAAGTTTAGATACATTTCTTTCCAAATCCCCCCCCCACCATTTCTGGTGAGTAACTCCTTATTTTTACACAATCTTGAGGAGGATAACATATGCTTGAAATGTAATCTCATCCTTCGGATGAGTCCCTCGGAGTATGTTTAATGAACCCTAGGAAGGAATGGTTTGGTCCCATATGGGCCTTTCGATGTTTGTTTTACGAGTCCAATGAAAGAAAAATTAGGGGTTTTCATGTTTAGAGAGTCTGAAAAACACTTAAAGAAAACTCCACAAGGTCCTTTTTTGTAAATTAATCTGACGAGATTGAAAAAGTGACAATCTACCGCTCGCCAGATGCTTTCTTCAAATACTTTCACGAGCGTGAAAAGAACAAGATTGCTCGGCAATATTTTCATGTTTAGAGAGTCTGAAAAGAGCTTAAAGGGAACTCCAGGGGGTTCCTTTTTCGTATAACCTTTACAAGTCCGAAAAAGTGATAAAAGTTTACTTGGTTGCATTCTCAGGTATTTACGAGCACAAGAAAGAACAAAGACTGATCTCGTGATTGTTTCATTTTTACACAAGCTTTAAAACAAAACAAAACTATGCTTGGGATAGATTTTATTTTTGCACAAGCTTAAAACTATCCAAAACTATGCTTGGACCTGGTTTCATTTTTATACAAGCTTGAAACAGAGGAAACGATGCTTGAGGTAGGTGGTTTCATTTTTAAACAAGCTTGAACCATAGAAAACTATGCTTGGACTTCCCAATGCATAACACAGGGATGGTTGGTACTTAGCCCCCAACTTAAGAAGCTAGCGGCTCAACTTCAACATGAAGTCCAGAGGTTGTAAGCATTTCCCCCCGAGCTTCGTTTCATCCAACATCATAGGCAGATGGAATGAAGCTTCAAATACTATACACAAGACTTGACTCAAACATAGAGGGGGAAATCTATTTCATTTTTTAACAAGCTTGCCACAAAGAAGAAAAACTATGCTCGAGAGTCTAGGTTCAATCCCTAGACCTTTGTTTCATTTTTTAACGAGCTTGACACATAAACAAGAACTATGCTCGTAATATTTGTTTCATTTTTTAACGAGGTTGCTACAGAGATGCGAAAACTATCCTCACAACTGGTTTCATTTTTTAATGAGCTTGAAATCAAAAAACCATGCTCAAAGCTGGTTTCATTTTTTAATGAGCTTGAAATAAAAAAACCATGCTCATAAGCTCAGTTCTTTTTTTAATGAGGTTGCTACAGAGACGTGAAAACTATCCTTATATCTGGTTTCATGTTTTAACGAGATTGAAATCAGAAAACCATGCTCAAAGCTAGTTTCATTTTTTAATGGGCTTGAAATCAGAAAACCATGCTCAAAGCTAGTTTCATTTTTTAATTAGCTTGAAATCAGAAAACCATGCTCATAACTCTCTTCTTGATCACGGCTTCCAAGAGGACAATGCTCTGGAAGGACACCATTTCAAGGGACAAAACGCGTTCATAGATTCCAAGAAATGTCACTCGACAGAAGAAACACACTCTGAAAGGAACACATGTCGAGGGCCGTGATAGGGGTAAAGAGATTAGGCTCCAATATCCCTACCGAAGAGATCACCATGTCAACTACCGGATCTAAGTCATAAGAGACTGAGCTTACAACGAGAGGCTCATCTTCATCGGCAACTGAAGGCATAGGAGACAACGCCACATAATTGACCTGTGGCGGGGGCGATACCGTCTGCATATAAGAGCCGTTTAGGGAGTTCATTGAGTTGATGGTCAAGTCAGGGCCAACAAACGAAAGTTGATCAATAGTCACCATTCTTCCATCATGTGGGAAAGATATCACATGAAAAAGAGTGGACACAATAGCTTTCATGGCATAGACATAATCTCGCCCAAGGAGTAAATCGAAATCCAAGGGGTCTTGGACTACCATGACGCCAATAAAGACAATTTTCCCTCCCAAAGTCACGGGAAACTGAGGAAGGATCCCTAAAGGGTGACTGGTTCTTTTGTTAAAAGCAAACAAAGTCTGGGTAACTGACACAAGCTGATGATAACCCAAAGATTTCCTACAAGAGAGGACAAAATACTAATGGACAAACCTTCGTCTATCAACGTCTAAGGAATGTCTCGACCACAAACCTGTATTGTAATCTTGAAAGGAATGTGAGAGGGAAAACAAGGTCCGGTTAGCACACCCCAATTAAAAAGGATGGCCTCATTACTTGGAGGGGGTTCCATGGGAGAAGGAGGAATACCCCTCAGCATGGTAGATTCTGTATCAACGAGAAAAACGTGGGCAGCATTGAGTTTACTCTTTAGAGAGAGAGTAGGATAGACTAATAATGACATCAAATCAACCACTTGGGTGTCATTCTCTAAGGGGAGAATGGGGTCGACATGTGGAAACAGATTGACTGCCTGGGTTTCACTCTCTAACAGGAGAGTGGGATCGACCGAAGTTGGGATTAGATCAACCACTTTGTCAACTGGTTCAACTAAGGACGTGACCAGATTGACAACGTGATCAACCAAAGTGACCGACAAAGGGACCGGGTTGATCATACCATCAACTACAGTGGGGTTTAGAGAAATCTTATGGTAAGCAGCTGGAAGTTGAGGCTGTGAAACAATCATGTCTTCTATTAATTTCGAGGCTTCATCCATATGAGGGCAAAGATGAGTTTGATGACTCCCTCTGCATAATATACACAGGAACTTGACTCTACTTTTCTTCTTCCCAACGATATCTTGACTAGTTGACAGGAGGATATCATCATGTTGTTCAGAGGCTGATCATGGGCTGAAGAGGGTGTGTAGACCATACTTATATAAACTTGGATAGACCAGAGAAATCCTTAAGAAGATGGCTACCCTTATAAAGCCTGCAAGGGTACTTGGGCTTACAGGTTGTTTGGGTGATCTTGGTATCATCAACACTCCCAACACGATTATCAGTAACTGGTTGTTTTCCAACATGTTTGGAAGTGGTTGGAAGTTTGGACCCTTGTTTATTTTTCTTCTTCTTATTCTTACTTTTCTTCTTCTTCTTATCCGCCGGTTTACTGGCTTCATAGCTTTCACTTGACGAATAAGATGAAACCGAAAAATACCTTGCAAGTGGAGAAGGTGAAGAAGATCTTACTAGTGAAGAAGGTGAAGGATCAAAATGAGGTTGATGTTCTTGGGGGGAAATGCTTACAACCAAAGCACTAGCTTCATTCAGGATTACCTGAGTGGAAAACAACCATACCGATAATCCAATTGTGAGACCTGGAAGGGTCAAACTAGCAATGTGAGGAGGACCAATGTTTTCGTAAGAAGGAAACACAAAAGGTTCCCCTAGAAAAGGGGTTCCCTCATTGGTTGTTTCAGGAACTGACACCATTAAATAAATATCCAACCTAGAGTCCACTAGGGAAAACAAAAAACACACGCTAAAAATCTAGTAAGCAAGCAAGCAAACAAAACCTTCTTATAATGAACACACTAGTTGGTGATGAAATCCAACGTCGCGGGAACAATGTAAGAAGGGGATGAGATAGAGTGGGTGGAAAATTTATGTTGACGACTTGCTTAACGGACTTACACCTTGGTGCAATCTCCCACACATAAATGTAGGTATACCCTCCAAGGAGCCTGAGTGAGTTTGGCCAACGTCGATTCCAGGTACCATGAAGACTTACCCCTCCACAGTCACCTCGTGTAAATACCCTAGAGAGATAGGCCACTAAGGTTACAGTCTCTACACCAAGACCAACAAAGCAGGGTGAGTAACTCTGCCAGTATTAATGCGACCTCAGGTTTGACCCTTGTGTGATAAGGGATTCCCAGGATAAAATGTAATATGTGGATTTACCACTTCCTAACTCAAGATCCTATGTTTGTTTGTAGCTTTGGAAAGTTATCTTTCACACCTATTCCAAAGCCCTACAACTAATCTAATGTAGGTTTTCTACCAGAAAATATAAAAATGTCTAATCAATTTTTATAAGCACTTTATTTTAAGGCTGTTGTTACTCAAAAGGAAAATGGCGTGGACTAAATTATGTTTTGATCGACTCTAAACAATGCAAAGAAATGAGAATGCAAATATTTCACTTCGATGAAAGCTATATTGTGAGAAGGAGAAAACGTTTATAATTCCCATATGCACAATGTCCCAATTTTTTTATTAAACTCATCAATATCAAGAAATTCAAGAAATGAGCTAAAGAGACTGTACACCAATACACGATTCTTTCCCCCCCCCAAAAAATCATGCAATTTCGCTACTTCAAATGAAAAGATGCCCCCAAACTAATATAAAGCAAGAAATTAACACTTTTTGTTTCAAAGATAGCTAAAAGCAATAGAAAATAGACATGAAACAAAACAACCCAAACAATTTTCTCTTTTAACATGAACTATTCAATAAAAGAAAAAGAAGTTCTTTCACCAAACAATTCTAAAGAAAAAACAATGTTTTGTAATCGAAAGACACTCAAAGCAAGAGATAAAATGTTTCAAAAGAAAACAAGCTAAAACAAAGCAAAGATGGCTAAAAGAAGATTGAAAGCTGTCAAGCAGACTGTAAACATACCCAAMAAATCACCCCAAACACTTATCACAAATCTGGGTAAGGAAAAACCACCAAAAGCTAAAAATTTCCCAAATCATCACAGGCTGTAAGACCAAAATAGAGCGACGATCCTGGGTCGCCGCAGGCTAGAGAAAAAATACAGTGCAGCGTCGCCGCACTATGTCAAAAATGTAGAATGCGTCGATCCTAGATCGTCGCACTATCCCTTAAAGCAGGGTGCGACGATCAAAGGAAAAAAATGGAAAAAATAAAAAGCATCAAGGTTTTTCCAGTGAAGTTTTAACAGTCAGAGAGTGAAGCTAGATCTCCTAGTGACTCATAAAACGGAACCCAAGAAATCAAAGCAAGAAATCAAGACAAACTAGGAAAACAATCCGTTCCCCAGTGGAGTCGCCAATTTTGTTATCGGGCTAATTGTTAAGTGCCGACACAAATCAATTCCCCTAGCTTCACTACGAAACTATAACAAAACAAGACAATACACTACTCTTTCCTTAGATTTCAATTATCAAGAGATAAAATGTTTCAAAAGAAAACAAGCTAAAACAAAGCAAAGATGGCTAAAAGAAGATTGAAAGCTGTCAAGCAGACTGTAAACATACCCAAMAAATCACCCCAAACACTTATCACAAATCTGGGTAAGGAAAAACCACCAAAAGCTAAAAATTTCCCAAATCATCACAGGCTGTAAGACCAAAATAGAGCGACGATCCTGGGTCGCCGCAGGCTAGAGAAAAAATACAGTGCAGCGTCGCCGCACTATGTCAAAAAGGTAGAATGCATCGATCCTAGATCGTCGCACTATCCCTTAAAGCAGGGTGCGACGATCAAAGGAAAAAAATGGAAAAAATAAAAAGCATCAAGGTTTTTCCAGTGAAGTTTTAACAGTCAGAGAGTGAAGCTAGATCTCCTAGTGACTCATAAAACAAAACCCAAGAAATCAAAGCAAGAAATCAAGACAAACTAGGAAAACAATCCGTTCCCCAGTGGAGTCGCCAATTTTGTTATCGGGCTAATTGTTAAGTGCCGAAACAAATCAATTCCCCTAGCTTCACTACGAAACTATAACAAAACAAGACAATACACTACTCTTTCCTTAGATTTCAATTATCAAATGAGAAATGGATCTAGAACATACCTTTTAAATATCGAAGATCCGACTTCGCCAATGCAATCCAAGCTCCATCACGAGGCTTATGGAGAAATATCTGCAAAAGAACACAAGCCAACGAAGACAAGAATAACATAGTCTATTTGATATGAAACTATGTACATGATAAAGGAATCATACAATATGAACAAATAACATTCATATAGGAAATACAAGTATATTTGTATTAAAGAATGTGGAAGAAAGATACAACTAGATGCCTTGATGTTGTCAGGTTCCTTGCAATAGTTCCTTGCTTCCCACACACTTCTAATCCATGGATTCTGAGACTGTAGATCTGATAGCTGCTCACAATCTATCTTGACAAAGCAAAGCTCAAAGCCAATATTCAAGCTCCAAAGAATCCAAGCTACAAAACCCAAGTTACAAAACCACTCAAACCCAATCAAGCTAAATTTCTCCATGAGAGCTCCTCTCCTTTTATAAGCTGAAGAGGATAAAGTGAGGAGGTTAGGATGATCCCACTAAATCATGAAAGCGATTAAGATCCAAACTGTTCGAAGGCCACCTCACCATAGAAGCTTCTCCTTCTAGAAGCATCGAAAAGATGCTTATTATTCCCACGTGCAGAAATCGTCGCACCCTAGCTATAGTGCAGCCTGTGACGATGTCATAGTATAGCTTTAGAGCAAGGTGAAGCGATCAGGTATTGCCACACCCTGCGTATAGTGCAGCCTGCGACGATCTTCCTTAATAGGGTTTTTACAAAGGAAAATACAATTTCTTCTCTCAGGCAAAGTTCTTCTCCCTTCTTTCTTTAGGAATTCAGGCCACTGATCCTTATAAAGACAAAGGATAGGTTTACATCATTAATGGTCATAAGGGTGACAAAAATAATGTGTAACAGTAAACCCAACAATGACCTAATCAATGAATCTATGACCGAGTCAAGATTAACCTAACAGGAGGACGATTAACTTTGATAAAATATGTCATGGAAACCACTCTAGTTTACTAGTACTCCATGGCTTATATTCAAGTGGTAGTATTGGAAAAAATAAGAAAAAAGATCTTTGATTTTTTGTGGAAGGGAAAAAAGGAAAAGGAGGGAATTCTGTTGGTTAAGTGGCGAAGATTAACTAATATAAAATCTCTTGGGTGATGGGGTCTAAAAAATATCCATCATTTCAGAAAGGCACTAGAAAATAAGAGTTTATAGAGGATGGTAAATATTCTTGTTTTTGGTAGGAAGCAATAAAATATATGTACATCAATCCCATCTCATTGGATTCTTGGATCAAATATAGAAACAAATCCACAACAAATGCTTCCATAATGTGGAAAGCACGAGTTCTATCTTTTCCCCTGATTGGTAACTGGTTGTCCTAGAAAGTGGGCAATGGAATGAAAGTTTTAGTGGGAATGAACCCATGAATAGGTAGTGATGGACATTTTAGACTCATAGATGGGTTGATTGGGTCCCTTAGAAAATAGGGTATACTCACCTTAGCTTATGCATGAACAAATGACCATGGTACTATTTGGAAACAAGGATGGAAAGATGCAAGGGATCATGAATTTTTTGGACTAGAGGTTAATTAATGGAACAATTTAGTATAAAGTTGCAAAATAGTTTCATTCATATAAAAGAGAAAGAAGATTCCTTGGTTTTGTCTAAGAATCCTACTCATGGGGAGTACACAGTTAGCCTAGGCTATAGAGCAATGTTCCTATATGAGAGCAGGATGGTAAATGGTGGTAGAGGCCACTCCTATAATTAGAATCTCCTCTCAAAATTATACTTTTCCTTTGGGTGAACCTTATTAAAAAAGATTTAACCTAACATGTGCTCCATAATATTTCTTGGCAAGGGCCAAGGTTTTGTGTATTGTGTAGAGATGACGAAGAGAGAATCAAACACATTTTGATGGACTACCCCTCCTTTAAATAAGTACATAGGGAAGTGTACAATCTAACATCGGGGCTTGAGACCTGAAAAGGGCCATCTCTATTTGAAGGGCTTAAAAAATAGTTTGAGGATGTTTCCATTTTAAATCACAAGGCATTACCTAGTGTGGTTTCTTGGGTCATATGGATTACAAGAAATATTATTCTTTTTCAAGGAAAACAATTTTCTTCTTCGGATTTTGTATATAAAATCAAGTATAAATATGAAGATATCAAACTTACTATTAAATGAAAATCTAAAAGACAAATTGGTTACTTGATATTGAGAAGACAAGACCTTGGGGATAGCAAGGACAATACTAGACTCTATAGTGATAGGGGTGTTTTTTCCTTGTTAATCATAGATATATTCTCATTTAAGGCAAGGCTAGGAAGGGGCACTAATAAATGGGCCAAGTTAAGTGCATTGTTTACTTTGCTAAAGAATGCATTGGAGAAGAATATTCACAATTTGTAGTTGTATTAGAATTCCAAATTAGTGATAGAGTGGGTGAAAGGGACTTTCAAGTTACAAAATATGACACTCCACCCTCTCACGTATTAGATTTTATCCTTTAAATAGATTCAAAGAAATCAGTGTCATCCATATTTTCACTCTTCATCACTCACTTTTATAATTAATAAAAATAAATTTGAAGGATGTAAAGTATTAATTATAAATGAATAAAAATAGATTTGAAGTAGGCAAAGTAGTTGTTAAGAAGGAGATGCAATTTAATATTAATCAATCATGTTAAAATGTTTTTACTCTTCATCACTCATTAATAAAAATAAATTTGAAGGATGTAAAGTATTAATTATGAATGAATAAAAATAGATTTGAAGTAGGCAAAGTCCTTGTTAAGAAGGAGATGCAATTTAATATTAATCAATCATGTTAAAATGTTTTTACTCTTCATCACTCACTTTCTTAAAGGTAAAAGTGTGTATTTTCACTTTTTTGGAAGATAGTGCGCATCTTAATTTTTGATATGTATGTCATAAATTTATTATTGCAATTAACATAAAGGATATTAAAAAAAAAAATGGCTAAATATAAAAGAAGCTAGATCTTCTAATTATGTAAAGATAACTACATTATACTTTTTATTTATTTATTTGTTTTTATGAATCCTTATTTTCATGATGATGAATTTTCATGTAAAGAGGATTTACAAGAGGCAAAAATATGACTTAATTTTTATTACATGATTTTTTTTTATTTTCATGACAAATCCCCTAATGTAGAAAATGATAGATCTCCTTATGAAGAGAAGCTCTCTTAGTGTCTCTTCCATGAATCTCTTCATTTTTATGATGATTTTTCTGGTAAGCATAATGTATTAGTAGAAAAGGCAATAAAAATCATTAAGGAAAGCCATGAGTATACAATAATATAGAGTTTTAAACTTGAATATTTTCCAATATAAATGTTTTTTCTAGCCCCACAACTAGATTTTTAATATAATAATCTAATTTAAGGTGACATCCTATATAGACACCAAATAATGATATATGAGACCTCCTTGTTTATGGTACAAGGGACCCCCTCCATAGAACGATTTGTATACATAGGCTATAGAGGTGTACATGCCCTAATCCCCACCATTTTTGAATGTGTGACCTCTACGGAAGAAACACATGTTCTTCAACGTTAGGCCCATTAAAGTTATACATTTATGTGGATGATATTTATACTTATATGATTTCTACTGTCTTGATTGAACATTATTAAAACCCTTATAACCTTAGAGAGAATCTTTAAGAGAGTCCATGATATAAGTTCATTTAAGTTATCAAAGAAAATAATTATAAATACTCATATACATTTGACTTGATGCAAATGCACATATTCAAGAAAAGGTTAAAAAGAGCATTGAAAAAAGAAGTCATGTACAAGCTACTCTTTGGTCTTGAATATTTGGGGACAAAACTTTACGGGGTACATTGCATACCTAAATGCAACATTTTTATGTATCTAAGTAAAACTATGATTATGAGTTATTTTGTAAGCAAGCTCATAGTTTTGTAATAGTGATTTTTTTACAAGGTTACTTATATTAAATAAGGCCTCAAAGATATAGTGTATTTAATATTAATTAGCTAAATAAAATCCTAACTACCCTATAAAGGTAACTTGGGCCAAAATTTAGGATTTGAGCCCATATTTTATATAAAAGGAATTCCCCCCTTTCTTTGTATCATTAATATATTAGTAGTCAATAAGATCATATTACCTTTTTTTAATACATTTAATGGGGAGAGAGAGAGCATTTTATGGTTGTAGAAGTTATTCCAAGATGCTGTAAGATAGTTGTATCCATATATGTTTCACACACATGCACCCAAAATTTCTCCATTATTTGGATTTGAAAGTGCAATCCACTCTTAGGTGTGTAGATGCCCCACTCGTTTATTCCCATCTATTTATTTTTTCTTTTGAGCTTCATTTGTATCATTATTATGTTATAATACAATATGTTGAGCAATGTATCAACACAACTTCTGGATCTAGTTAAGTGACAAATAGACATTAGCCGATAGGACAATTAGAATATTTGGAGTAGCCAATGAATCCCACTAGATATTAGTTGACAAATTGACTAAAGTGGTTTTGACCAAGTCAGAGGGACCTCAATGAGGAGATAACCATCTAACTGCTTGAGAAAATTTTGTGAAGCCCTAACTTCCTCAAACTATTTTGTGAAATAGTCTAACTAATGGGGCCATTGTGGGTAATCATAAATCCTAGAGTTTAAATATAAGAGCTAAGGGGTGAGCGAATATGTGAACAAAAATAAAAATAAATATGTTTTTTTTATTTTACATCTATGGGTGTGATGGTGACTACTAATTTTTAACTAGTGTCTTTAGACACCACCTATTCCTACTTAGCCAGTCTTCTTCTCATATATATTTGACTTTACTTTTATGTTTCAATATGGTATCAAATATATGGTCGAAGAGCTGACAGTGACAAGCATTAGGTTGAGAGTTGATAGGAATTTGTAGATCCTAACAATTTTATCACTGTAAGGAATGTTGGAGGTTGTTACATCACATGAAGTGAGTGAAGAGTATTTTTAGCACTCCTGAATAAATTGTGTATTTATAAAAGGGATTGAATTGTTGTTGGACTTGTAGATTGGAAGATATGGTGACATCATCATCAAAGCATGAGCTTTTTGTGATTTTTGGACACAATTATGGTGTTTGGGCACAAGATATGGAGACTTTTCTAAAGATAGAAGCACTATGGTAGTTTTGCAATATTGTAGTATCTGACCCAAAGTATTATAAATAAAAACTCATAACTTCGACACCAACTTCAAGTGTGACATCTAAACTTGAATTGAATGGTAGTCCACCATCGATTGATAGTATAACTAAATATACTCATTTAGAGTGTGTCATAGGGACTAGCATGGCTGACCCAGGGGGATTTGAATCAAGCACCTTATAGAAAAAAAATATCCAAATTCCCAACAACGTTGGTGATAAACGATTAAGCTAACCCCTTGAGATAAAAAAATGTTTGGGGCATCTATTCCCACCCTCAAGCACTTAAGAAAGAGTGAGATTTCTAATACCTTTCCACCTCCAATCAACTTACAAGGGGAAACCATGTCATAAGTGGGATTTAAACATAAATGGGGTGGATAAAAAATTATCCTCTTAACCACCTAAGATAGATCCAATTCACTAAAATATTTAGAAACATATCATCCCACACTTAAGCACTTAAGAGAAAGTAATATTGTTGGCACCTTTCTAGCGTGAATTGGCCCATGAGGGGAAAACATGTCATAAGCATGATTTGAACTTGATTGGGGAGGATGGAAATGCCCTCCTCTTAACCACCCAAGATATACCCAACTTCTAAATTCATATCTATGTAAAGAATGAGAATGGATAAATCTTGTTAGTTTTCCTTTATGTGGATGATTTGATTATTATTGCTATTTGTCGAGATTCTCTCTATGATCTAAAGTAGAAATTGAAGGACACATTTGAAATTACCAACCTAAGTCTATTGCATTTCTTGTTAAGCATCCAAGTATTATGAATGGATTATGGCATCTTCATTACTCGACTCAAATATGCACTTGATTTGTTGAAAAAAATCAATATAGACAACTACAAACCTTGTAAAACATTGTTTTAGTTGGGTGTTAAATTAACTAACTAGTGTGACTCTATGAAAGTTAATTCTACATTATACATGCAACTTATTGGGAGTCTAATTTATTTTATCATAGTTGAACTAATATTTACTTTGTTTTTAATTTGGTTTCCATGTTCATGCAAAATCCTTGGGAAATCCATTTGGAAGAAGTCCATAATATTATTCATTATGTGAAGGGAACATCTCAGTTGAACATTAAATATTGTGCTAACAAATCTTTGAGTTGATTAGGTATACCGACTCGAATTGGGTTGGTGATATATATGACCACAAGTATATCTTTGGTTATTTATGTAGCCTTGGGTTAGGATTGATTGTGTGGTCATATAAGAAGCAATGGGTTTTCTCACACATAATTGACTACAATGTATTGTGATAATCAATTTGTGATTCAGGTAGTGTTGGAGGGTCTAATCAACTATGTTGACTAGACTTGACAATCAACCAGATTAAAAGAGTAGTCAGATGTGAATGTAGTGGAGTCTATAAGTCGGTCGACTGTCTAGTCAAGTCGATCGACCGAGGTAGTTAAATAGTTGTAACTATCTTGCAATCAAAAGATGAGTATAAATATGAGCATGTATGTAACAAAGAACAAGTAAGAAAGATAAGTTTTTTGTGGTGATATAATATACAATATTTATTGTTGGTCTCCCCATTACTTGTGTTATTTTTCTTCTCTTCTATGTGTCTGTTGTACATTACTGCATAATGCTTGTATATTGCTCTATGTAAGGACTATTGGTAACACCTGCATACAAACCCCTAGATTACAACATGTAAAAAATAATCATGTTGCACATAGTAATATGAGGCTTGTGGAGCTTCATGCACATTATATTAGGCAATTGGTATAGGATAATGTGATATCTCTTGCTTATTTCAATACAAATCATCAGACTATAGATATATTTACTAAGTCAATGACTAAATCCCGATTTGTGAAACTTTAATAAATTCTTAGACTCCATGATTAGGAATTTGGTCTTGAAGGGAGGGGGGGGGGTCTTGATTTAATGATACCTTCCAATTATTTAGTTGTGTTGAAAGAGGGATATTAGAGTGTAATGATATTGAGGAATGTGTGAACCCAATTTCTAGATCTACTTAAGTGATCAACCAACCTTAGTTAATGGGATGACTAGAATATTTGTAAAAATTGATGAAGTTGGATGGATATTCATCGACTAACCAACTAAAGTGGTCTTGACTAAGTTGAAGGGAGTATCCTAAAGAGATAACCATTTTTCAACTAATATCCTCATAATATATTGCAGCAGATGGTCCTCCTCATATGATATTGAGGCACATTCCTATACTTCCAAGGATTCAAAGTCTCTTTCATTGCAAACAATTAGATGTGGTGTAGGAATGACATGCCTCAAAGAAAAGTGAGCTAGGAGTTACATGAATCCCAACAGATTCAATTTCCATGAAGCATATAGAAGATACATGGTCCAATAAATTCAAGGATGAAGTACAAAGCCTACAGTTGAGCATAACCATGGATGAAATTAACTCGTATTCTCTCCAAAACACAAACTATTATGTTTGTCTAGTGGTAGTGATCAATAACAATATCGAATGAATTTCTTATGATGGCTCTTATAGTCCTAGGTAGAAGACAAGTGAAGAGAATGGATGTCTACCTCCAACCATAGATTGATGAATTTAAACAATTATGGGAAGGGATACATGTATATGATGCATCAAGATCCATCCAAATGGAGAGGTATTTTACATTGTATGGAATATGTGTGTACACCACACACGATTATCTAGGACTAGGAGTTTGTTGTAACATACCCCTTCATACACAAAACATATGTAAGCGATTACAATGAAGTATTGTATTTTTTTTTTGGTTCAACAAGTTAAGGCGATTTTGTTCATGACCATTATATAAACTTGTAATCTTGATATATAAAAACAATAGCAGGTAATAATCTAAGTTTAATCAAAATTTAATATTTACACAATGAAAACTTTTCAACAAGGACAAGATTATATTATCAATAACCCTTTAATAAGCCTAACCTATGCAAACACTAACATCAACAAAGCTTGAATTGGGTAGCACATGCAATTTATTCTTAAGTTACACTGCTAAGTTAACAAATCCCCTCTTCTTGTTAAGATGAACCTCTTCACCAATGATAAGTTCCAACTCCAATGTGAATAAGAAAAATTCTAACAATATTTTATAATTTTCATGTTTGAGTTATTGAAAATTTCAATCCTTGAATGTTATTCAATAAAAAGTTTGCATAAGGGTTATAGTGCACATCAATCCAAGAAGAAGAACATGCTAAATATTTAAAATAGACTATAATCACATACTTAAACATATGCACGGCTCTTAAGAATTGGGTCAAGCTAGATTATTCTTGATTTCTCTCCTAGCAAAAGGGACATTTGTATTTAACTCCACCTCAATGTAAACTAATAATTACTAGTCCAACAATCGAGTTTATTTAAAAATCACTGGTGCACTGCAACAAAAATTAGTTAAAAATTAGTTGGCGGTCCTAGTTTTCTATTTTTCATGCATAATCATTATTAACCTTAATATTGAAGTGCAAAATTTTAAGTAAGCAAGGTACTTTTTAATAATTCGTTAAAGGATTATCCAATACCGAACATCAAAATTGTTTGATGAAGAGGAAAGCTGGCGAATTCCAACACTAATAATGGAAAAGGCGACACCTTAGCACGACGATAGAATGAAAACCACAACCTTGGCCCACACAAGTTCAGTTCTAATGCCAACTCCCAAGCTAACTGTCGACCCTAAGGACTGTGAAATTGATTCTGAAAACATTTGTTGGCGTATTCTACGAACACTTACAAGGCTATATCTTCTTCCAAGCAAGAAGTATTTTCATACAATAAATATATTGTTGATACTGAATTTGAAAGGAAAAATAACGAGAAGTATACTATAAAATTCTTCTTCTTATCAATCACTCAATAACAGGAAAAACAAAACCCATTTGAAAATGTTAAAGGAATAACAAAAATGTTAAAAGGAATAACGCTGACACGATCTTGCAAGACACAATTATAATTATATTTTTAAGTTACAGGTACGAATCAACTAAGATTGTGTACTATAAATTAAACATAAGAAAATCTAACAATACAGTGGTTCCATTGTTACTATTTGTTCAATAAAAATGTTACCAATAGGGATCAATGCTATCATACTATTGATGAATTTGTACATGCCTAAACATTACATTTAATTACAGATCAATACTTAGTTAAAATCCGTAGGCGCATGTGCCTTGAAATTTTTATAAAATTGAAACGATCTTTGATTCAATGTTAAATCCAAATTTAAACAGAGGTACAACAATATAAAATAATGGAATGACTGATTTCAAATTCCACCATTATGACTGATTTCAAATACCATTTACAATGTGACGATTGCAGTTAATCTTCTCCTTGAATTCTAATGCACGTCCCTCCTGTTTTGCTTGCCAAATCCAATGACTTCACCGATACCTCCCAACCAACTCTAGGAGTACTCTTATCCCTCGAGCTGCAAAGGGGCCACACACAGAAACCAATAGCACCAAACTTGCCTCTCAAGGAAGAGCTTCCACTTTTATCAAGTTTGGAACCCAACTCTCAACAAGTAAACTAGTTTAGAAAAAAAATGACAACATAACAATACTTTCCAAGTGAGGTCCCTCTGCCATTTTCTCCAATTCTCTTATATAAAAGTTTCCAATGACACATGTCCTCATGCACAAATAATTAATTTTTAACAATTTAATTAAATGATTATTCACCCACTACATGTGTCACACTCTCCCCAAGTTGCACATGTAGATTCCCTTTTTATTTTATTTATTTAGGCAATTTCCCTCACATTCCCCAATGTGCCCCAATTTTTCTTCTTATTTGTCTCATAGTTCCCCAATCCCTCATTTAATTTGTGTTCCCTAACTATATCTTAGTTTGATTTGGATTACGAGTCTTCTTTTAGTTATGATTAGTGCTAGATTGACTCAAGATGCTACTCTATGTGAACCACCTATTCTCTCATGATTTAATTTCTTCTTATTTAAAAATCCTTTTTAATATTTTAATGCACACATGTGCATTTACCCAAATTTTATTCTTATTTCTTCTTTCACTTAAATTGCTAGTCTAATTCTCTTAATTATTTTTTATGTTTTAATTTAGTCAACATCTTAGACTTAGACTTCTTATTAGATTTCTTGGTTTGAAATTTAAATAATTAATTAACCATTATGTTCTAACAAGGTCTAAACATTTTTTTTATATTTTCTAGGCCATCTAGATTTTTATTGGCTCATAAATTAATTATGCGATGTGCCCTTCAAGACGCACCTCCATGCTCTAAGGGTGCCACTCGCCTTTGACTAGTTTGGAAGTTTTTTCGACACTTGGAGTCAACACTCCACTCAATCAACCTTGTGAGAGACTAAGGGTTGTCTAAGGAATAAGGATTATGCTTTATTGCGTGCCCCTTAGAATTATTCGTTAGCGACTGTCTTAGTCTGCCCTGACGACATCGTGGACCTCTTAGAACAAGGTAATCGTTAACCATGCATTCAGGTCACGACGAGAGTGCTAGTAGGCTATGATAGGGACGCTGCCACACCTCTCCCTCAACTATATGGTTTCTATGCATGACCCCTTTACTCCTGATGTGAGTCAGATTAGCAAGCATCACTGAGCCTGCAGCCACTAACAAGTACACTGTCAATAATCCATATGCATAATATTTATACTAAATCATCACATAAATCACATGTGTGTAAATCAAATACTCAAACCAAATACAAGTCCACTCCCTGACTCAATCCAGAGTCCAAGGGAGTTCGTTGATGCCATCAACATCATCAACATGTCATGTATCCTGCACACTCAAGGAAACTCATCACAATACTTGTTGATACATATATACATCTAGAATTTAACATATAATCACAATGACATCATAATATAACTCATAAGCAAAGCATAATCATAATGTATCATAACCGGATCACTTGCTCGCAAGTGTCCTCAAAGAATAAGTCAATATAAATGTGCTCAATGGAACTTGATGTTACATTTTCTTTAGTAAGCATGTTTATTGATTTGTTCATATCTGTAATGTTATTTGGCATACTTAATTTGGTACAACTACATTTTTGACACAAACATGCTCCGTATACAATAACATTGCATGTCTTGTAATAAAAGGGTATCGTGGATGTAAATGTTGTGGACCTCCTATAAAGTCTACGCGGTCCAACCATCTACGAAAGACAATGTATGACTACTCGAGGGTATTCCTCCTAGAAGACCACCCTTATAGAAGATTTGATTCTGATTTCAATGGTAAACCAGAGAGAACCCGAAGACCTGAGATAATGACACTAACACATTGGATTAGGGCATATGACACAAAGAAGGAGAAGGAAATGGTAGAATTGTTTGATTCAAATGAAGAGCCTATGTTCAATGATCCTGAATTTTTTGACACGTATGTTGAGAAAATGCCCGTTGGCATGAACATAAAATCTGTATTTTATGAGCTTCCATATCAGGAGAATCTTAATATTGGCCACTTACTAGATCCCATGCATGTATTAAAAAATGTTTCATCTTCTTTATGGAGGCACATATCATCGAATAAAAGTGACACATTGGTTGTTAGGAGAGATCTTATTGGTTCGAATACTCAAAAGATACATTGGAAAATAAAAGGAAGTAGAGGAGAGACTAGTCACTCATGGTATTTTAAAGAAGGTGATGTCCCATGGATTTTGAAGAAAGATAATCTTTCTATGGCGAAGGATGTTATATTGGGTGTGAAGAAAACTTATTTATATGGGTCAACTCTACGAAGTTGCTTCACTGTAGAAGGAAATTTGTCAGGGTTGAAATCACATGACCATCTAAACCTTCTAAGGGTATGTATGCCAAATACATGATTCTTCTTCTATATTGTCAGTTAAAATATACTATGCACTCACAATTTTATGGAAATTAATATTGTGTGTGTGTCTATTTTGTAGTGTCATTATAATTTTCTCGTGCATGGTTGTGTGCACCATGACTTCCCCCAGGACCTATGACTTGGAATATCAATATTATCTACATTTTTATGTTGAATCACATCAAACATGATTCATATCGATAACATTCCACAATGGCATCGAGAGATGACTATGATTGTTTGTATGCTTGATAAGGAACTGCCCATGAGTTTTATGGACTTGTAAGTCCATATTCAAATTCACCTACCTGATGAAGTTGAATTAGATGGGGTGATCTCATGTCATTGGGTTTTCTTATTAGAGATGTACATAAAAAAATTGAAGGGGTTTGTTTGACAAAGGGACAAACTAGAGGGGTCTATGTCAGAGGAGTACATAGTATACGATTCATTCTATTATTCCCATGAGTACATCAAACAAATTGATGACACAAGAGGGGTAGTAGTTTGGGATGACCAACGATATGAGGACAAAAGGGACGGGGAGCTTCTCCAAACGAATAGAAAAAGGCGCATGATAAAGAGTAAGTCACTTATATTTTGCCAAATATGTACAAAGTAACTGCTTACACTGAAGTGGATAATATATATTTGATCTTATACTATTCATTTTGAATTTTTGTATAGATCAATGAATTTAGAAACTGATGCCATCGATAAATTCTTTCTTTACAACGTAGAGGAAACATCACCATGGGTCATGTTGTATGAAGATAAAAGAAAGAAATGGGACAATGACAATAAATGTTTTAGATGGCTGAATGGTAGAATCGTGCCTTATCATGATCAAAAAGAAAATATGCCAAATATATATCCCAATAATTGGGTGACTGACCAGGTTATACAGAAATATGTTGTTTTCAATCATAACCCACGTGAAGAAGCCCTAGATGCACTAAACATAGGGATCAGGTGCAACAACTCTGTAATAACCTCTTTGAGTACCATGTTCAATTTATAATATTTTACATTTGAATTGTAACATGTATTATGTTTTTATTAATACTTGGGTTATTAGACATATGACACCGTCCTTTGTTCACATTTTTATAGGTGCATTTGTTCCCATCTATGTGGGCACATGGATATCATTTTCACACTGAGAATGATGATGATGGACACATCACACAATATTTTGGACTGGAGGTCGAGTTCGACCAATCTAGTCATGCTAGCCACCATGATCAAAACCTAATAAAGGGGAAGTTAGATTACATTGGAAAGATACAAGAGATCATGCAGGTGGAATTTTCATCTTTTCAATGTGTTATTTTTAGTTGCAAGTGGTGGGATACCTTTGACTGGAGAAATGTAAAGGAAGATCGTGATAGTAGGATAATATGTATTGACTCTAAAAAAGTGTGGGTTAAAACTAAGGAGCCTCATGTTTCCCCAAAACACTGCAACCAAGTGTTTTTTTACCCAGATGCATTGGATGGGGATTGGTGGTTTGTATTGAGACATAAGCCGAGATCAAAACATCTTTTTGAGAACAATAATGTTATAATCCCAAGCAAGGAAGATAATCAGGGTGATGGCAATGAAGAGTGATATGTAAACCTTTTTTTTTGACATTTATATTGTGGATGTGTTATTTTATTATGTGTATCTATAATTGATCAATTATGGTTTTTTTCTTCATTTTATAATTTTGGATATGAAAAGTTAACAATCATTTACAACCACCATATTGAAAATATATTAAATAGTACAAGCATAAAATGTGGTTTTGATATATTTTTATTGTTTATTATAGAAAAATTATGTTGTATTGTATGAACATATGTTTATGTTAACCTTTGAATTACTAAGCATTGATTGAGATAGCACAAATTTGATGACGTATTCATATAAAACATTATTAAATATTTCTTTTAAAGTATATTTTATTTAAAAAAAAAAGATGATATTAAAAAATCAAATTTTTTTATTGATTGAAAATTTCAAAATTAAAATAAATATATACTTACTTCGATGGAACTTCTAAGGACAATTCCAACTATCATAGCCTTCACCTATTCCACTCCATCCTTTAATTTTCTAAACATATAAACTTAGATTAATCACTGTTTTTACATTTTTTTTGAAATAAGTGTCAATATAAGAAGGAAACTAAAATTATAAAAGAGTATTTTTCTAGAGCCTAGTCACAATCAAGGAAAACTTTTAAGGATCCATACTTATCTAGAAGTATAGAAACCTTTGTCAATTTTACTAACTCTTAAAATACATATTATAAAATGTTTGGTGGTATTCTTGTAAAAGTATTCCAATTTCGAAGCATTTGTATAATTTTTAGAAAATGTTGACAACTTTTAGAGTAAAATAATTTTATCCCATCGAATTTGGGTGAATAATTTGAAAAAAATAGAAACTAGCAAATTATTTTTAGAAGAAAACAAGACAAATCATGAAGTTTACCCTCTAAAGTTTTCCTTGAGCATAATCCAACCCTAGAAAGCTTGGATATAAATTGTTACCATTGAAGACAATGATTGAAAACAAAGATTGAAATGCATTATTATTAATGATTTCATTTTCATATTTAATAATTTAAATTTAATTAAATAAATTTAATTAATTATAATTTTTAAATAATAAAAATTATTAAATATATCTATTATAAATTTAATGAACAATTGTTATACTTTTATCATTAAAATAAATGAAAAAAATAATATTTCATAGGATTAATTATTCAAATTAATTTTTTCATTCATTAACCAAATCCAATTTTTTCATACATTTTAATACAAAATAAACAAAACACAATACTTAGCATACTTTTTTAATAGAAGATTCAAAAAGTTAGAGAGTAAAAAATTGTGAAACAATTTCATAAAAAATGTATAGATCAAAATTTATTATTATTCTTAATATTTAATATTTTAAATTTAATTAAATGATTTTAATATATTATAACAATTGAATAATATAAATTAATAAAATTTGTGGAAAAATAAAGAATCAATAAATATAATAACTGTGATTTTAGTAAACAAATATTTTTTTTGTTTGCTAGTGTGGCTATGACCTGTGAGACTAGCCTGTAGCTGAGAAACCACAACCCGAGGGCATTTAAGTTGTCGAAATCACACAAGGATCACACCCAGCCTGGGCCACACGAACCCTTATCATGGATGGATATTTTACATGTCTCCTCCTAGTAGTGGCAAGTTTTGAATCTGGGTCGCCATGCAGAACAAGGCCCAATGAAACCGACCGCGCTAGCGAGAGTTGATGATTTTAGTTAACAATTATATTATAACTTTGTATTGTAATATTTGAATAATAAAAATTTTAAAATATAACATTATTATTACATCATCATTATTATTAGTGAATAATTATATCATAATGGGGTGGCAGGTGCGAGAGGGGTCCTTCATGGCCCTAGAGGAAACCCACAATCCACTTTCTATTGGAGTATTAGACATGCCACCAAAAATCAAGTTGAAGAATATAATTTACTTTGAGGGTTTTTTTGGCTCAAAAACATGGGATCTCCAACCTCATGATATCAAGTGACTCAAAAATCATTATTGAACTAGTTCGGTCAATGACAGTTCGTACTAACGGCCGTATTCGCTCCATCTTCCCTCGATTCTATTATGATTTGCCAAGTTTTTCCCAAGTAGAATTTCTTCATATACTATGAGAAAACAATAAGGTTGTTGACTCCCTTGCAAACTAGAAAATCCATTAAAAGGTGGGGGCCCTAGTAACCAACAAGGACCCAAGTATCATACCCATTGGATGAACATGTTCTTAGTTAAAGCGCACACCCTCCCAAGGAATCACAGGTGCACGTGTATCATCTCTTCCCTGATTAAATGCTTCAAATAAGGTCTCTTCCCACACACTTAAGGAATCATTGCTCAAGGCAGTGGTCTCTGCTTGGACCTAATTCAATATTATGTGTGTTCTCCTTCTTAAGCACTCTTCCCAACTCTCGGTTTGGTCATAGGAAACATATCTCGTGAAGCAGAATACCATTCAACTAGATGACATTGGAAGGAGGCAAGATGTGGAGAATTATGGACCAAGACTATTCTTAAGGGCTATATTATATTAGACACTCTACTTGCTTGAATGCCCATTTAAAATGTTTGTTGGAGGTGCCGAAAGCTGGAGGTGCAGTATAGAAGTATTGGAGGAAGAGATGGGTGACCTTCCTCTGTTAGCTCATTACCTCCAAATTTAGGTCAGTGGGCTCTCCCCAAAAATCCTAATAGTCTTGGAAATTCTTGCTCAATGGAGACAAGTTATTCAACAATTGCAAGATGAGTGTTTCGCCCTACATTCTATGTTGGAAGATCTCCGAATTTATCAATGTGCAAGGGAGCCTCTCAAGTAAACTCAAGTTGCCTCAGATATATCCTGGACTCCAACCTCTAATTTACAACAAATCGAGTTTAACCTGCCAGCTCCAGGTGCATCTGATCGGTTTCTAGGCTCTTGGGATAGCCTCCTTACTCCTAGTTTATGCAATACTTATGCCTTTTTGTATTGGGAATTTTTGTAAGAGTTTATAAAGTTATATTTCCTTTGAAACATATATCTCACCCCAGGCTATGTATAAACTATATAGATTTCTCTGTTTTGCAAGAGGACTTGTGTTTCACGACTCTCCTAAGACTTTGGACTTGTTGTACTTTCTCTGCATGCTTGCATGTTGTTTATTTCCAATATTTTTTTTTCACTATTTCTATTTTAAAAAAAATATATCATAATGTTATTATTAAAATATATGAAAAAGACATAAATTATTAGTCCCTGCCGTAGGCATAGAGGGACTATAGCGATCGATAAATCATTGACTTGGCATTAGCTTGTGCGTTGAACATAAATATTTCCCTATTGTCTATTGTTGGAACAAGGGAAGTGAAAACATCGATTTTTATATAATAAAAAGTATCATGTTTGTCAAGATCTGATTGGACAAAGGATTGGAGGTCTTATTGTCGCCTTCGCTATTCCCAATGTAAAATATGTTTGCATTTCCAAAGTATTTGGTAGTATATGGTCTTTTTCGAATCATAAATTTTGTTATGCATTCGTCGAAGGTGGATTAATGCTACCATTAATTTAAATGTTTGGTTTAACATTTTATGATAGGTAAATTTATGTCAATGTTTTATATGGTGGCATATCCAAAGTTTGTCTTTGCAATACATTCTCTAGTGTTCGAACTATTGTTACAAAAAACATATGAATTTATTTGGGATACGTCAGAGACCTGCCACATTGAATTTTTTTCTTAAATGTTTACAGTGCATTTCTGACAGACTTAAATGTTTACCTAACAGGCTTGGTAGTGTTGAATGGTTACTTAACAGGCTTGTTAGAAGACATTTTCTTCCGTTTTTAAAATTTATATGCTCCAGCGGCATTGCTGGTTCATTGGTCCATGCTTTTTTTTTTCATGGCACTGATTTCTTATTTGCATGTTCTCATTGTTCTTGCTTGCCTGTTTGTGTTGTTGCAGTTTGCACGTTTGGGTTTCTGCAGTCGCGATTAGAAGAGCCTCGTTACTAGGGGGGTGGTTGCTACTTGTTCCTTTTTTCATTGTATGTTATTTATTGTTGCTTGATTCGTCTTTGTAGGGTTTCAGTCCTATGCTTGCACTTGGGCCTTTTGGTGCTTCTTGGCTGGGTTCTTATTTAGTGCTTTTTCTTGTTTTCCCAAGGTTTGCAATGTTGGGATGCTGCATCTGCGGTTGGATCTCTGTAAATTGCATTTGTTCCGCGTTGAAACAAAGTTTGTCGGACTCAAAATACATTTCATAGTTGTCGATGCATTTTCCATGGATTCTGTGTTACTATGGTTTCATAGTTATGAGAGTGCATTTTGCTGTGTGGGAGATATAGATGTTCTCTGCCTTTTACTTTCCTGTTGTAAACTGCGTTTGACTCTAGTTTGTCGCGTTTCTGAGGTCATTCCGAGCGACCGTCGTTCGATTGCATACTTAGCCAGTTTTATGGACGCAGCTTCGCGAATAGGTTCTATCGAACTATGACAGGTCGTGTTCGGTGTATACATTAGCTTTGCTGAATTATTTTTCTTTAAAAGAAGGCCTGCTGGACATAAGAGAATGCAATTTATGAAATTATAGGTTTCCTGGACAACATAGGTTAATGATCGCGACTTCTGGGGGTGGCGGGCTGAAAATTGGGCTTATTAAGATAAAATAACAGAGTAAAGAATTGAAGACGATGTCAATTGCATCTGTTACGCTTTGAAGTAGAGTTTGTCGAGCTTAAAATATATTTCATAGCTGTCGATGCTTTTTCCATGGATTCTGTGTTACTACAATTTCATAGTTATGAAATTGCCTTTTGCTGTGTGGGAGATATAGTTGTTCTCTCCCTTTTACTTTCTTGTTGTAAACTGCGTTTGAATATAGTTTCTCGCGCTTCTGTGGTCATTCCAAGCGACTGCAGTTCAGTTGCATACTATGAAAGGTCGTGTATGGTGTATACATTAGCATTCTAGAATTATTTTTCTCTAAAAAAAAGTCTCCTGGATAGAAGATAATGCAATTTATGAAGTTATAGGTTTCCTGGACAGCATAGGTTAATGATCGCGGGTTCTCGGGGTGGTGGGTTGAAAAATCGGCTTTTGTTGTTCTGTGCCCTGCAAATAGCATGGAGAGTTCCGCGATCATTCCGACCGGTCGTCGTTCGGTTTCATACTTAGCCAGTTTTATGGACGCGGCTTAGCGGATAAGTGGTATCGAACTATGGTGTATACATTAGCATTTCCGAATTAGTTTTCTTTAAAGGAAGGGTTCCTGGACAGAAGACATTGAAATTTATCAAATTATAGGTTTCCTGGACAACATAATTTAAACATAGGAAATATGTAATTTTATAAAGTAGATATATAAAGCATGCACGGAGCCCTCGTCCCATACTTAGCCAATTTTTGCATCGCGGGTTCTTGGGGTGGGCGGCTGAAAATTGACAATCAGAGAGTTCCCCGATATACAAATTGACCATCGGACTTGCGGACTATTTGAATTTGAAGGCCGTCATGTCCAAAAAAATTAACATTGTTGAAATAGTTTACTTTACGTTCGTTGTTTTACATACCCTGGTGGACAAAAAAACACACACAAAAAAATAGTAAGCATTTTTTGGATCGCGGGTTCTCGGGGTGGCGGGCTCTAACTTTGGCCACTATTGTTCCGTGTCCTACAAATAGCACGAATAGTTACGCGATATACAAAATAGACAATCGGACTTGCAGACTATTTGAATTTCAAGGGCTCATGTGCAAAAAAAATAACATTCTCGAATTACTTTTCTTTACGTGCATTCTACATACGCTCGTCGACAAAAACAGAAAAATAGTAGTAACGTTTGTTACTTGGGATCCATCCCTGCTACATTCAACGCTTCCCAATACACATTAAATATGCTTTCAAAAGTCAGAATTGACCAAACAAGTTTGAAAAGATGGGCTTTAATAATTGGAAAGCTCGAGGACATTTCCCATTAAAATAAATAGACAGGCTAATATTCAACCCTTCCTTGTTTTTGATTTTGAATAGGCAGGGAAATATGAAGACTCAAACACAACATAGTTCTGTGGTTATTAGATACTCAATTCGCATTCTCGCTATGGCTTTTGCCAATGAGTTGTCCATCATATATGACCTCCTTCTAGGTTGTCAGATGTTTTTTCCCCTTTACTCAAATAATAAAAATGTCATTGAATTTGAAGAACATTGAGTACTAAAGTGTCTTACCTATGAAAGTGTATTTTTGCTTGCATTTTGAATTTGCAATTTTTTTTTTTTTTTTTGCTTCTGCAGTTTTAGTTTTATTAAAAGCTTCAGCATAGTTCACGAACGTGTCTCCCATAGAGGGCTTGACATCATGTCCCTCTTTAATATTGTGCATTTTGAAATGATGGGCTTTAATAACTGAAAAGATCAAGGACATTTCCCATCAAAATGAATACACAGCCGAATGTTATGGGATCTGGTAATTTCTTTTTGCTTGCATTTTGAATTTGTGAAAATAGTGTTTGTTTTTTTTGTGTTTCTGCAGTTTTAGTTTTCTTAAAAGCTTCATCATAGTTCACGAATGTGTCGCCCATAAAGGCCTTCACGTCATGTCCCTCTTTAATATTGTGCATTTCGAAATGATGGGATTTAATAACTGGAAAGCTCGAGGACATCTGCCATTAAAATGAATAGACAACCAAATATTATGGGATTTGGTAATTTCTTTTTGCCTGCATTTTGAATTTGCGAAAATACTTTTTATTTTATTTTTTTTGCTTCTGCAATTTTAGTTTTCTTAAAAGCTTCAACATAGTTCACGAAGTGTGACCTACAGAGGCCTTGACGTCATGTCCCTCTTTAATATTGTGCATATCTTAGATGTCAGATTTGAGAATCTGCACGGATATGAGAATTTTAATACGTGTTGCTAGTCACTATTCAACGTACATATTCAAAAACAACGGCATTAATAATTGAAAATATCGAGAACATCTGTCATTAAAATGAATCAACACAAAATGTATGGAAGACCATCCAACCTTGCTTTTAAATACTTATTGCCATTTCTCTCTATCATCAAAGAGTTGCGCTTTAGGGTGCCTTCGTTCTAATGTTCCTGGTCATGGACATGTAAGACAACTTAAAGATGTGATTGAGGGGAAGATGAAAGAAGAGAGACTGGTTTTATGTGACGTGAGATTTGAGTAAAAAAAAACTCTATTATACAAGAGAAACTCAGAGAGAACGAAAAAAAAAAGAACAAGTATGTTCTGGTTGGTGTTCTCCCTGTGTTCGATGCTTTGGTTGGTTTAAAAGGACGCCTGGAGATTTTTTTTGTTGAACTTCTTTGTTTTCTTGCTAGGAATTGTAATGAATTTTTAGGT
This sequence comes from Picea mariana, assembly GCA_032191745.1. Classification (NCBI taxonomy): domain Eukaryota; kingdom Viridiplantae; phylum Streptophyta; class Pinopsida; order Pinales; family Pinaceae; genus Picea; species Picea mariana. Next base: position 92,608 of record JASDQU010102901.1, on the reverse strand, counting down.
CACCTGCAAGATAGTTCTTTGTTTAAGTATATATCTTCTTCCAACAACACAGATTTGGCCATTGTATCGAATTGTAGAGATCGCACAAGTATTTGTCTTCCTCGGAGGCTAGTAACATAATCTGCATGGGTGGATAAAACAACATATTATCACTACAAGAGTTTCTATTTCATAGTTTGATGACTTGCATGTGGCTCTGGTAGCCGACTTGACAAAAATCCATGTTCTTTGTCAAAGTTTGTTCGGTTTCCTCTGGATGTAGTTGCAGAGTCCACATATTTGGCGTCACCTCCGAACATTCCAGACCTTTCTGTGGGCCGCCATACCTCCCCCGCTATGAGGAAAGATATATTTTGATGCCATCTGCAACATTTGATACACTTGCCAGACCTATGCTGGTGCATTCTCCAACATTTGATGCACTTGCCACACCTCAGCTACCCGAATAAGTTATGTACCTCAACAGATTTGCATTTTGCATCTGGGTTGGACGTTTCTTCCAATTTACTGTAATAAAGTAAAGAAGTTCCACATACAAACCCTCAGGCAGGATTCTCAACCAAATAGACGATCGAATACAGGAAGAATACCAGTCACTATATACTTGAATTTTTCTCCCCTGCCTTAACTGTTGTGACATAAAATGACTCCGTTCACTTTGAAATCGGCCTGAATCACATTTCTAAGTTGTCTCGAATGTGAATGCTCAGGAACATTGCAAATAAAACACCTTAAACCCCAACTTTTCGACGACAGAAGGAAATTAATACTTGACAAAGAATGGAATGTTGAATAAGAAGCCATTGCAAGCAGGCCATATTTGGAAGAAACAAGGTATTCAAAAAACTGGGATAGATGTACTTCGTAGCACCGATTAAGTACAAAACCCAAAATTGATATTCAACTTGTTTTTTATGAATAAAGAGTTTGAACATCAAGAAAAGTGTGAAGAAGCTTCATCAATGTACATATCTTTAATTGGTCGTCGACAGGCGAAATCGCAATCGTTGTCGCAAATAGCCTCAGCTATATTTTGTAACACATCTTATTTGAATATAGAATAATTTCGGTTTATTTCTTAATAGTATTTTCCAATTTCTGGTATTTGTTTTAATTGTATTTTGTACCTTCTTCCTCTGTGTCATTAAACATGAAGGACGAGATTTTGTTTCTACTGCTCACTACTTCAATCTAAATAAAACCTGGTCTGTTCTTTCTTTACATTTTACATTTAAAAATACTTTTTCATAGGCCATACTTATGTGGCATCGGCTCTGTATTTAAAGAAAGAAATTGGAGGACCCGTTTTGCTCCCATTCTTCGGGTTCCATAAATAAAATGAATTCATGAGTTACAACGAGGCAACTGAACTGTTGACGCAATGTTCCTGTGAAGTATGTTGGATATATTGCAGCATGTTCTATTTGATAATATCCGTGCATATATACTAATATCAGTACTATTGGAAAAAATACAGAAAACTTCCTCTTCGGCAAAGCTTAGGTAGTTATGTTTGGATTTGCAGTATTAAACAAATATGTCCATTGTTCTGTCATATACATCTTGCAGCCTAGGAACTTCCGTAGTTTGCAATTTATGCTTTAATTACTTAAAGTCACAACAAATTTTGATTCCCTTTAATTTAATTTAGATAATGATGTTTATGGAGAGCCGTCGTTTGTTGATGTCATTACAATGAATACAAGATGAATAGATGACAAGGAATTTATCTCGTTGAGACCACAATGCAAATTCATGTTTCTTGTTGCGCTATGTACATCTTGCAGATAAAATTTTCTTGGTTTCAATGAAATTTGCGAGCCGAAGAGCATCTTGCAAATTGGGAGATCATTTGCATTTGAAACAGAAACAATCCATTAATATATATTAGTATGAATACTATTCAGATAAATACAAAAACTTTCTCCATTGATAGATACTAGTATGAATACTATTGAAATAGGTATCAAAACTTCGTCTTGGCCAATACTTAGCCAGTTATCTGGACACCAGGCCCCGAGTTCGCGGTATCCAGCACCTATGTCCCCTATTTCGTCATATACATGTTGCAGGAAAAGAACTTCAGTGATGTGCACTTAATGCTTTTACTAGTGAGAAGCCAACAGAGGTTCAAAAACATTGCCATTAATAAACGGAAAAAAAAAAGGTTTTCCCGACTCTCAGATACTTATCTCTTTTCCCATTTTGCTTTTCTCGTCCATTATGGCTTTCTAGTTTTATACTTAGTCATATTTCTATGTGTGGCAGGCTGACATGTCTTCATCTCCATCTATATCCTCTCAAGACAGATCCGACCGACCGCTGTTTCATTCCATACTTAGCCAATTTTATGCTCGTCGCTGCTGGGCCAGTCCTTGCAAGCCCAGCTGCTTATCGTTCCGCTATATACATCTTTCACTGAAAACATTTGTGATTTACAATTCTACCACAGGTTCCTCGTATACATTAACTTTATTCAAAGTATCTATTGCTGATTTGCATCCCTAACAACTTCGCGTCCTTCTTGACATACATCAAAAATGGTCTTACCAGTGACAAGTGGACACAGTGGTATGAAAGATACTTTCGTGATCTGCAATTCATGCCTTAACATCTCCATCTATATCCTCGCACAACGGATCCGACCGACCGCTGTTCCTTTTCATACTTAGCCATTTTTATGCCCGCCGCTGCGGGGATGTTGCTTGTGAAACGAGCTGCTTATCGTTTCGCTATATACATCTTGCACTCAAAACATCCGTGATCTACAATTCCACCGTGGGTTCCTTGTATACATTAAGTTCGTTCAAAGTATTTGTTGCTGCTTTCCATCCCTAGCAACTTCGCGACCTTC
>JASDQU010102901.1:74988-89734 GCA_032191745.1 Picea mariana | reverse complement strand
TATGCCCGCCGCTGCGGGGATGTTGCTTGTGAAACGAGCTGCTTATCGTTTCGCTATATACATCTTGCACTCAAAACATCCGTGATCTACAATTCCACCGTGGGTTCCTTGTATACATTAAGTTCGTTCAAAGTATTTGTTGCTGCTTTCCATCCCTAGCAACTTCGCGACCTTCTTGATATACATAAGCAATGCTCTTACTAGTGGCAAGTGGACACAGTGGTACGAAAGATACTTCCGTGGTATACACTTTATGCATTAACTGGTGAAAAATCAACAGGGATTCACAAGCATTTGCATTAATAAGCAAACACTAGATGTTCTTCTGCGAGATACTTGGTTCTTTTTCCCTTCTCTTCTTCCTGTGTATTATCTAGAATTCCACTGCGAACTTCTCCATCCTTTTTCCCTTATTTTCTTCCTGTGTATTATGGGACTATAAAATATGGACATGATATTTTATAGAACATGTACAAATTTTTCATTCCATACCTAGTGACATTTTGGATCGCGGGTTCTCAGTCGGGCACCCCGAGTTCCGCAATATACAAATTGACAAGCGCACCTGCGGACTGGCTAACTCAACATTGCACTTCTATTGTTCCGTGTCCTCCAAACAATGCTCCCAATTCCGCGATATAGAAATTGACACATGGAGTGCAGGACCGACGAGGTGGAGATTGCCATTGTTTACRGATGCTAATCCCTATGAAGTATCTAACAGTATCTAAAAAATTATTTTAGTTTTTATTTTTTCCCTGTATAACAGTGTCTAAAAAATTATTTTGAATACTAAAATAGCTCTTAGTAGTGACAACTGGACACAGAGGTACGAATCAGTTGGGATTGCACTTTCCACAATATACAAATTGACTACCGGATTCTAACATCGTCCGCTCTTCCATGCTACGGATTATGCATTCCAATGTTTAGAGCGATACAATTAGACGGTCCGGGCCTTGTCTCCTTTGTAGACACTTTCTCACCCTGTTTTGGATCCTCCTGTTTCCCGGTTCACGAAATATGCAGCTCCAGTGTTGGTGGGTTGACATATGTTTATCTCCATATATATAATTAGACAATGAATCCGACCGACCACTGTTGCTTTCGATATGTTTTCTGTTATATAGATCTTCCACTTTAAATATCCGTGATCTACAATTCCAGTGCTAACTACTCCGTTCTTTTTCCCTTTTTTTTCTTCCCGTGTATTATGGGACTATAAAGTATGGACATGATATCTTATAGAGAATGTACTAATTCCCATGATATTTTATAGAGCATGTACAAATTCCGCATTCGATATCTAGCGACATTTTGGATCGCGGGTTCTCGGGCGGGCGGGCTCAAACTTGGAACTCCATTGTTCCGTGGCCTACAAATAACACCCACAGTTCCATGATATACAAATTGACAAGCGAACCTACAAAGTGGTTGACTCAACATTGCACTTACATTGTTTCATGTCCTCCAAACACCGCTCGCAGTTCCGCGATATACAAATTGACACACAGAATGCAGGACTCGCGGGGTGGAGATTGCCATTGTTTATGGATGCTAGTCCCTATGAACTATCTAACAGTATCTAAAAAATTATTTTGAATACTAAATTATCTCATAGTACTGACAACTGGACACAAAGGTACAAAACAGTTGGGATTGCACTCTCCACAATATACAAATTGACTACTGAATTCCGACATCGTCYGCTCTTCCGTGTTACAGATTATGCATTCAAATGTTCAGAGTGATACAATTAGAAGGTCCGGGCCTTGCCTCCTTTGCAGACACCTTCTCAATCTGTTTTGGATTCTCTTTTTKCCGGGTTCACGAAATCTACAATTCCAACGCGGTCACTCTACCACTGCTCACAAATGTTTCAAAGTATCTCTCATTGCCTTCCATCCCCACTAACTTCCTGTGCTTCTGGTTGTCCTACCATATCCTCTTCGTTGTTACGCCTATTGCAGTCAAAAAGTTCCGAGACATACAATTTGACCCTCGCGCCCTCACCCTCAACGCTTGTATGTTGCAACCCTATTTTGTAGCTGTCTTTTTTCCCCTGCCCACAACCTCCGTACTTTCTTACTATGCGATTATAAACTTTTCATGCTAACAACTGACAATGCAGGAACCATCAACATTGTCATTTATGGCCGAAAAACTCAAGGATATCTCCCATTATTATGCATTAAACCAAGATGTGCGGAGAGTTATTTTGTCCCTTCCGATTGTTCATCTCTAACACACATCCTCGTGTTGGGACGCTCAAGAAATCTACAATGCTTAATCGCTCATTGCAATATCCAACGTGTTGGGATTTCTATGTATGCAATTAGTACTGTTTAGTGTTAACAACGCWTCCTTCAACAGTCGTCCAAATTGTCATTAATCAACGAAAGTCTCGAGGACATCTCCCATTCATATGCTTTCGACCAAAATTTGCGCAGGGTTATATTATCCCTTCCAACTTTTCATTTCATTCATCGACTAGAACAAATAAACGTTCTTGTATACTTATGGCACCAGGTCGACAATAGTTTTGTGGAGATATAGTAAATATGTTGGCACAAGAGGACCAAAGCTTTCAGTGGTCCAGGGCATAATTTTACTATTCATCCCGTTCCACCCAAAACGAAGTGATTTGGACCTCTGGAATCACTCATGCAAGCTACGTTCCTGAGGTTTTTGACTCTAAGGAGGTGGTCTCTTGGTGCACCGAAAAATATATTCCAGGCCAAAGAATTATCCCATTGCGCGACCATTCTCCTGTTTCTTTGTCACCTCGGCTCTTCCACGAGATGTTAAAATTGCCGAACCCAACATTGACGTTCAGAGGACAAGACTGCAAACAGTTTCTAGAAAAACATCATAAAGGGTTGGACATCTTAGTGGAATTCCTTGAAGACCCGACAATAGTTTCTGAAGATATCACAAGGTTGCAGGTAAGTTCCTTTAGAAATCCATTCTGGGAAATTGCTTGGCTGGTTACAAGAATAACGGGACATGCATCCACATCAAGCATTTACCATATAATTATTTATATTTTGTATTTCACAGTCAAGGAACAATACATTTTCGATTGGGGGAAGCTAATTTCTATTGAGATCTGCTCCCAATTGTCACGATTCAAAGAATCGAATAAATTTTATATGTCATCCTACTTGATTTTCGCAATTGTGTATTGTTGCCGTTTCCAAAACTTTCTCTTTCCAATAAAATAAACTGTGGATTCGACCCAGTAACATTCCAGCATGAGGCCCTGTGGAGACACAAGGCCTCCCATTGTTTTTATGAAGTTTTTAATGGCTTTGTATTAGTTTTCAAAGATTTACTGTTAGGCAAGGATGATTTGCGGATGTCTGGCCAGGCAACCAAGTTTCTGAATAGGAAGGGCACACTTGAGCAAGAGGAAAATCACTGTGTCCTCATGGTCTTTAGCTCTAAGGAAAATCCTGCCTTCCTTCCATGCCACATCACGGACAAGATGTTTGTTGCAGAAATATCAAGGCAATACAACCATTGGTTGCATTTTTTCCATGACAAGAAAAAAAAACAGCTCACTCCTCTACCCTGGAAAGTCAGAGACTTCGTGTGCAGAAACATCAACAAGATTGATGAGTTTTCCGCAGATTTCAAGAAATTGAACCTAACGTACGCTGAAAGGATAAAAGGGTTCGACCCTAATGGCATTTTTCGAGAACATTTACTGGGTGTTTGCTTTAACACCTCTTTTATCCATACACACCTGACCCAAGACAAGAACAGTGTCAACAACAATCCTTCTTCTGTCGATTGCGACGCAGAGAGATTGCAAAGCGCCACTGAATTGTACAAACAACATGGAAAATTATCTGGTGAGAAGAGTACCCAGTCCCCCGCCAACACTCCCAAGAGCATGACATCACAGAGCATCGCTTCGACGATCCACCCTAGTAAGAAAGCAACCCATAAATCTTCGAACGGAGGAGGAGATAAGAACCCTCCTCCCATAAATATTGATAGTTCTCACAAAATTCCAGTGACAAAGAAGAGAAAAAACAATGCAGGGTAGGCGGAGGAACCCCAAATTGAAAGTGGAAAACTGCAACTTGAAATTGAAGCTGAGCACATGTAGAAAATTGGGTCGTCTGCGGTGGAAATATCGGACACCGACTTTTTTGACATAGATGAATCCTTCGTAATCCAAAGCGCTATTTTTGACAGCCAATCTAAAAGTCTGGTCATTGAAAAGAGAGATGTAACAAACAGGAAAGGCAAATCTTGCGCATAGATTAACTTTAGCAAAATGCCGCTGTCCCAAATCTGCAAATTTCACCAAGGAACCGGTGACATTCTTCGTGATTCCATTGGACAAATTGAAATAGAAAATGCCAATATGAAACAACGCCTCAACGAATTTGAGTAGGCTCTCCTTGCAACTCCAAAATTTGCCAGTCCTTTGGAAAAAATCGTGCATGCTACCACTGCAACGAAGATGAAAGTATCCTCTACCCTCCTTGCATGCTCTCGATCCCTTGTAGAGAATAACATCAACAAAAGAATGCAGGTAGTTACTGAAGCCTGGGAAACATCGCAAAATTTAGTTTCCTTCGGAAAGAAGGCCAATGATTTGCTGGAACAATTGGAGACGAATTTAAAAAATAAACATCTTTTCTATGATCAAGTACTGGCCCCTTTTTCCAAATATGTCGACAACACATTGGAACTGAAAAGAATACAGGATAAACTCCCCTCGCCAAAGCACACCAAAAAAGTAAAAGCATGCTGGAAAAAGAAATTTGACAACCTGCAGCTCATTGTCAAGTCATGTAAACAAGTCATATCAGAAAAGGAAGATTTATTCACAAGCCTGCTCCAGCTAGACTTAGCCGAAACTACCAACGAGGTTCAACATCCTAACTTAATTCTCAAATCCTTGTCAGTCACCAAAGAAGCCTTCAAGGAACAATTTGATATTTTAAAGGGGTTGTCTTTCGAAAAGTTTTACAGCATACTTGAACATCATCTAGATGAGCACGAGTGCTGGGTACTGGACTATGCCTCACACAATGAAGAAATTGAACAGACTCTGCATAGTATTTCAATGGATCTAAGGAAATTAGAAAATGACCTTTACGACATAGAAATATGGGATGAAACCAACACAGTCCCCATGAAAATATACATCGAAGAATGGTTCGAAGAGAGAATGGATAGCCTCATTCAAGAAGGGMAACAACCGGTTAACAGGACTACAATGCCCATCGACGACARCAACAAAAACGMATCGGCTTCATAGTAAGTTTATACTGCCATCTTGTTTTGTTTATCAATCCAGTTTAAGTCTATGATGTCATCTTCTCTTCTTTATCAATCCACTTATGTCCTCTTTCAATAGAAAACTGTAACCAAACACTCTTAACTTCCAATTTCTTCTTGTCAGGTCTTCCTCTCTACCGTCRCGCGCTTCTTTCAACGTTCCTAATTCTTGTACTTATTTCTTTTTATGGTCTGCGGGAGCCCCAATCCCAGTCTATATGACAAACGCATTTAAATTTCCAAAAATATGTAACAGACGTTATTAATTTTTGATAAATTCCAAAGAAAACTGATTCGACAATGCCCTTATTGTATACTAAATTTTGGGTTTCCATGAACCTTTCTTGTTTGTTCCAAATAAAACTAATTCGGATATGCTACATTTCTTGTCTCCTATTGTATGCTAATTTTTTGGTCTTCAACGACGTTGATGTAATTTCCAGAGATATGTAACAGACATTATTTATTTTATAATAAGTTTGTATAGTTCACAACTCCGCTTCTCCATTTGTATATCGCGGAACTCTCGATGTTGTTTGTAGGCCACGAAACAACATAGACCCATTTTTGAAACCACCAGCTCGAGAACTTGTGATCCAAATATTGATGAAGTATGGAATGACCGCTCCCTGCATGCTTTATAAAACGTGTACAAAGAAAACTAATTCGACAATGCTATATCTTTTTTGTCCAAGAAAAGCCTTAGTTTTAAAGCAAGCTAATTCGGGAAAACGTTATTACTATTCTATTGTATAACAAACATTAATTTTTTGTAAATTTCTATAGTCCGCAACTCTGACTGTCATTTTGTATATCGTGGAACTGTCGGTCCTATTTGTAGGCCACGGAACATCACATACACAATTTTGAACCCGCCAATTTCCAGAAACATGTAACATACATTATTAATTTTTGATAAATTACAAAGAAAACTGATTCGACAATGCCCTTATTGTATACTAAATTTTGGGTTTCCAGGAACCTTTCTTGTTTGTTCCAAATAAAACTAATTCGGATATGCTACATTTCTTGTCTCCTATTGTATGCTAATTTTTTGGTCTTCAACAACGTTGATGTTTTAAATGTTAATGTAATTTCCAGAGATATGTAACAGACACGCAACGCCGCTTGTCAATTTCTATATCACGGAACTCTCGATGTTGTTTATAGGGCACGAAACAACAGAGACCCATTTTTGAAACCACCAGCCCGAGAACCCGTGATCCAAAAACTGGCGAAATATGGAATGACCGCTCCCTGTATGCTCTATAAAATGTGTGCAAAGAAAACTAATTCGGCAATGCTGTATATTTTTCTCCAAGAAAAGCCTTAGTTTTAAAGCAAACTAAACTCCGCCTGTCATTTATATATCGTGGAACTGTTGGTGCTATTTGTAGGCCACAGAACATCAAAGGCCCAATTTTGAACCTGCGAGCCCAAGAACCCGCGATCCAAAAACTGGCTAAGTATGCAATGAGGGCTCCCTACATCCTCTATAAAATCTCTTCCCCATACTTTATATAAGTAGAAATTTCGTATGTATAAAACTAAATATCTACTTTATACAAGTACATATTTCGTATGTATAATTTTTTTATTTGTGATGAATTTCTATAGTCCGCAACTCCACTCCTCGATTTTTGCATCTCAGAGAACATCATAGGCCCAATTTCTGTATCGCAGAACTGTCGGTGCTTTTTGTATATCGCTAGCCCAACAACCCGCGATCCATTACAAAAGTACATATTTCCTATGTATAAAAGTATTTCAATGTATTTCAACTTTCTAGCCACGTGTGTGTACTAGGTCGCATTTACTCCAATCCCAACCTGGTAGGGACTCTGCTGCCATGCAACCTTGTTCAAATGACAATCATTCCACTCATCATATTTATGCATTTTTTTTACAAAACATGTTTAATCAACATATTGCATCTTGTTAGATAACAAATAATTCACCTTGAAGAAGATTTAAATATTATATGACATTAATGGTTATAATTTTTTTGTAATCGCAATCCAAATTAAATGATTTGATAAAAATAAATTTAAACATTATATGACCACTATAAATTTAAATGAGTGATACAACTCAAATTTAATTTAAAACAAAGAAATTGTGAAAAATGTTATTCATTTGCATATTCATAATACATTTTATAAATCAAACAACAACAACATCAACATGACATGGAAAAAAATAATACACATGAGCGATATATATATCAGTATACATGTCAAATATACATCTCATCAAAATCAATAAACATGTCATATATACATCTAAAGTAAAATATAAAATAATCAATATACATGTCAAACAGTACCACTACTAGCTAGGTCCACCACTAGAGCTAGAGGCATAAGTGCCTCTTGTACCAGAGGTAGATGGTCTATAAGTATTTGTGTCAAAAATCGATGATGAAAGTGTACTCTCATATGTATCTCCACCAAGATCAGGTTGTGCAACACCCGATGTGAACATAGTGTCCACAACATCCATAACTTGTGACACATGTGGAGGAGGAGGAGGAGGATAGGTGGATGGTGACACATGTGGACGAGAAGGACAAGTATTGGTGAATGGTGACACACGTGGAGGATGGTGACACATTTGGAGGAGAAGCAGGAGGATCGGTGGATGGTGACACATGTGGATTAGAAGGATGAAGATCGGTGGATGCCGACACAAGTAGAGGAGGATCGATGGATGGTGACACATGTAGAGGAAAATAAAGAGGAAGAGAAGGAGGATGATCATGGGAAACATCTATCAACGTCTTAATGAGGTCAATGAAACTGACAATATGATGCATCATTGAAATCATGTCACAAGGAAAGGTTGACTATATCATAGATAGATCTGGTATCCATAATATCTCTCAAACCGATATGGGTACCATTCCATGCCTGACCATTAGACCACATAAGTGATCCACTACCTTTGTACATACTCTCCAATCTAGCTTGTGTGGCAAGCCGGGTCTATGTATTAGAGACTATTCCACTGCCTCCTCCATCTCCTCATCATGTTGGGGAGGCTCATTTCCAACATATGTGCCAATATATGCAAAAAAATAGATAATAATAATCAAACAATTGAAACATAATGTTACAATAAATTACATGTGCATTAAATAAGACAAAAATCTGCAACTAGAATTATCAAAACATAACGATAATATTACCTTTCTCTTTTGCTAGCTCGGCTGTAGTAAATAGGATGTGTGGATGTCCTCTCCAATCCATCTCTATGTACGAGTACAGTACAATTTTGAGGAAATTATTTTCCTCTCTAGCCTAAAACTCACATATCTCACTATCGAACAAAGTACACGACCACTTTGACTAGCCCCCATTGGGAAACAACTGCACCCACATGCACATACACACATCAATCATATTCCTAGGAGGAAATTGGGTTACTTCCGATTGAATGGTATGAAACCTGTCCAAAAATAATGCAAATAATTATAACGTGAATGGGAAGAATAACATCCCATCAAAAACTGCTCGACAACGATCCAATGCAAAACAAAAGTACCTCAAAAAAATCTTTGACCACCTAATCAATTAAGAGCTTTGTACTAAGCCATCTACATAATACATCAAAGGGAAACTAATGCACTACCTATCAGATGAAGAGTGTGACAGTGCTGAGAGAATAAGAGATATACACTTAACCTCCTCTACACTAAATGAATATATCTGCAACGGACCACCGACAACTTGGAATTTCAAAAACAAAACAATTCCTGAACTAACATATCTCTACACATATTCCAGATAGATCTCTCTTGCAACCCCATACAATAGATAAGATAAATAGGGCTAAACCTTCCCCCTCCTAGACAACCAGTGATAAAATATATATCCTCTTCAGTGAGTTGATACCACAGATCGAGACCAACCTTGAATGTTTGTCGATCATGATCCCAACGAGGGATCAAGTACTATAAAGGGAACATGTATGAGGTGTAATAGGGTGAGAGATCTTCTCCCTCTCCCTCTCCCTCTCTTGGGCCTCCCACTCATGTACAAAGTTGTACTTGTCGACGCACCGTTATTGTCGTTTCTCCTCCTCTCGTCATCGTAGTCTTTGATTCACATACAAATATTTTTAGGCACATACATATGGATAAAACAAATTGAAATTATAAAACACACACATATATAACTATTTGTCTTTATTAAAAATTGAAATTAATTTATGTTTGAAAAAAAGTGTAAAAGTCATCAGTGCACCAATAATAGATACCACACATTGCTACCAGTGCACTATCACAAAACAAAAGCATCGCTACGCGGTGCAGTTGATCTAATGCACTAGTACTCCATGGTTATTGGAGCATCGACATGCATATTAGTAGTGCACTATGTTCTATAATGCACCGATAATGAGGCGTCCAACAAAATGCACCACTTTGACATTTTGTCTATCTTATGTGCTAGGAAATGCGGTTGGTTATATGTAATGCACCAGTGCTCCATTTTGCTTGGATCCCCTGTATGTATTTAGCAGTGCGATGATATGCATGGCACCGATCACGGGGCATTCCATACAATGCATCGAAATGATAATTATTAAATATTTGGTGCAATTCCGTGTTGTGCATGGAAATGGCGTGTTTAATACACTGGGACACAACTCCTTGTTAAATTTTTTAATTTTGAAACTAGGTGGTGCAATTGGTTATAGGGAATGCATTGGTTGGTCAATGTTCCTTAGAGCATTGAAATTTAATGAGCGGTGCTATGATAAATTGTTAATGTTTTTCTTGGTGTTGTGCATTTCATAGCACCGGTGTGTTTCATGGATGATGATGCATTGCTACGTTTACTTTTTATGTTGAAAATTGAGTAGTGTGGTTGGTTAAAGGGAAAACACAGGGGCTTCATCGTTGTTGGAGCATTGACATTTTTCTAGCAATCTATTGTCTTTTATGATGTACCAGTAATAAGGTGTCCCATAAAATGCACTACTATGCTAAATTGTTAAATATCTGTCCCGATGTCGTGCTGTGAACAACATCGGTGCGTTTGGTGAAATTTGGTGCACCGATAGTTTAAATTTTTTATGTTGGAAATTAGGTGGTGTGATTGGTTAATTTGAACGCACTGGTGTTATCGTTTTCTTGGAGAAATGACATTTTATTTAGTGATGTGTTATGTTTTATAATGCATTGGTAACGAGGCGTCTAGGAAGATACACCACTATGATTATTTTTCAATTTTTGGCATGGTGTCGTTATGTGAACTACACTGGTGCATTTGTTGATAGTGGTTGCACATCTGATGATGCTGCATGTAAATTTACAGGATGTACCGACTTCCAGGATGAGCTGAACCATTCAAGCACACCACATGGAGTTGAAAAAAAGAGTCCTACAAAATAGTCAAATTTTAGGTCAATTTCAAATTTCAATCCAATGAAAATGCAAATAAGAAGGTAATAAACAATTTACCCGAGCTCTTCTGTCCCGATGAGGATTGGTTCCAATGTATAGAAGAAATGAAAATTTGTGGTATTTTCCCACATTTGGAAATGTGTGGAATCTACCAGTGGAGCTATCAAACTGACTGTAGAGCACTGAAAACAAGGTGGCCTTGGAAAAAGAGTGAGCATCGGTGCTTGTCTGAGAGTTTGGAAGCACATAATGAGGTGTAATAATGAAAATTGGTCTGGTATTTTTATTTAATTTATTTTACCCTACCTCGATGCCCCTAATGACAGTGATATGCACTAGGTCACCATGTGGATGCGCATTGGGGCACATTGTTTGGTGCTTGTATTTGTTTTTGTTTATAATGGATAATGGTGCACGTTATTAGTTCAACGTCAGGGCATTGGTTTTATGTGCACATTGCAGTGTATGTACGTGATAGGTGTACCGGTAAAAAATCCTCCTACCACTTGCCTCCGCTATAAACAAAGAAGGGATAAATTTTTCGAGGAGGTTCCATAAGAAACTCCGCTACAAGGTGTTCTCCTTGTAGTGAATTTTTAAGTGTAGGGAGATTGTCACTAGCCATGGTAGTCACTTTCAGAATAAAATGATGTCTAAGTTAATAGCCAAGTTAAGGTTCGTTCAGGAACATTCGTCACCATACTACCTGCAGGAAGATGGACAAGTAGAGGCCATCAATAAATCCTTGAAAACTATTTTGCAATGAACAATCAATGTGAGTAAATCCAACTAGAATTTATTGCTCTTTCCATTGCTATGAGAATAACGAATCTTAGTGAAGACCACCATGGGTTTTACACCTTTCCAACTCACTCATGGGTTGGAATAAATTCTGCTAGTTGAACATGAAATTACTTCACTCAAGATAACCATTGAGCTCCTCCCTGACACCACTTCCTTAGAAGAATACCTCATTCAACTAGAGATGCAGCCATGGTGAATGAAGCCCCTAAAAATCATGTAAAGGATTACTATGATAAGTCTATCCACCCTTAGGTCTTCTTAGAAGGTTCTAGAGAGGTAGTGGGGGGGTCCAGAGGGCACATAGTGATAATAGTGGAGGTCATTCAATGTAAGGTGGACTAGGTCCACTATATTATTAAATAAGGCCCACTATGGTAGCTAGATATAATAAATGTAAGAGGACTTCTTAGAAGGTTCTACTTCTAGAAGATTCCTCCTCTAGAATGTTCTTAGGTGATGGTAGCACTATATAAAGGGGTTCAAGCAATGTAATGAGACATAAAAAGAAGTATTGTATTTGGAGCGGTAGCTCAATAGGAGGATGCCCCCTCGAAGAGGCAAGTGAACAGGAGAGGATCCCTTCCATAATAGGATCCATTGTATGGTGTTGCCCTACCTCAAGGGTTTCTATAATAAAGTTGTGGTTTTCTATATGGTTTCATATATCTTATATGGTAATTGTATTCAGATATCTTTGGATCTATTGTGATATTTTGTATTCAGGTATTTTGTATTCAGGTATTCAGTATTTGTGGTGATTATATTTCCATATCTATTCAGATTCTTAACACTCCTAGGCTATCAGAATTTCAAACAACCAAGGAACATCTTCTCCTTTCCCTCCATCCAAATACAATATTCTCAATCGGTTAGATAATATTAAATCAAATGCTTCTCTTTTGGACATAGTTGTTGTCCCAGAACAACAACATCTTAAAATTTTCATGGAAGGTAAAATTTCCACCGTGGCTAATATGACTGAAAATCCTGAGTGAGATGATTCAAATGTAAATAGAATATGTGTAAATAACTTTAGGAATCCTGTAAAAAAAAAAAAAAAATTATATTTCTGTAAAGATTATGGATAAAACAAATCATTGTTGCCTGATAGATGGTGGATCTAGTCCAAGCATTATGTCCAAAATGATTATGGAAGAGCTAGGCCTCTCTTGTACAAATGAAAACACAAGGAGTATACTCTCCTATAATAATCAACAATAGTCTACCATAGGTGAGATAAAAAATGTTATTCTAGTACTCTGTGTTCACCTTGAAATAAGAAACACCCTAAATATACAAGTAATTGATATGCTTGTGAGTAACTATTCAATCATTTTGGGTAGAGACTGGCAAGGCTTAACTGGTGGTTACCTTTTGCTAGATGGTTCACATTTATCCATCCCTAAGAATTGAAAGAATATTATTGTCATAAGGAAAGGAAGAATTTCACTTTACATTGAAAGCGTTCCTCATCCTAATGTAAATTACATTGAGGAAGACATGGGTGTTTATTCAATCTTTGTTGATGAAGATGACATGGTTCTTGAACCAAATGATTATGAAAACATTATGTGGCATATGCACTTTGATGGTGCATGTTTAAACAAAGTTAACATGGAAGGTATCATAGTATATTCCCCTGTAGGAAAAATTCACAACTTTTCTCACAGATAAGAATTTGCATGTATGAACAATGTTACTGAGTTTGAAGCTTTATTACTAGGAATTGAAAATTATTATAATCTTGGTTGTGGTCATCTTAATGTTTTTGGCAATTAAGAACTTGTTGTAAACTTAGTCAGGAAGATCTATAATCCCAACACCAATTTACTTAAGCAGTACACTCAAGTTGTTTGGGCATTAATCTCAAATCTACTATATTTCAACATCACTCATATTAAAAGAGAACTTAATTTTATGGTTGACAAGTTAGTTGTTTTCGCAGCCTCACCTACAAGACAACTTTTACCTCATAGACTAGATTGTATGTTCATGTCTTTTTACCGACCTCATCTTCCTGATAATGTAGAATCTTGGCAAGTTTTCTCAGATGACGAAGGTATTTGTGCCTTCATAAAAAATGAACCTTACAAGCCTAAGGAAATCATTTCTCTTAAAAACGATAAAATCCCTAAAGGCTTAAATCCTCTTGAGAGTTCATTCTCGACGAGTGATATAAGAAATAAAGAAAAAAATAAAGAAGAGGAATCTAAAGTAAAATTTGGGGATACCATCCCCATGAACATTGGAACCCCTGAATCCCCAAATATTATTAAAATAGGTGCTCAATGTTTTGATGAATAAAAGAAGAAGTTCACAGACTTATTCCAAGAATTTTGTGATGTTTTTCCTGGTATTATGAGGATCTTCATGGTTTTGATCCTAATATTATACAACATGCCATTCCCATTAAGGAAGGGGCAAAGCCAGTTAGGAAGAAACAGAGACCTGTGAATCCTACACTCGAAGCTACAATTCGAAAAGAAGTGGAAAAACTTATAAATGCTCACATAATCTTTCCAGTTAAGTATTCATAATGGTTATCAAATCTTGTTCCCATCCGGAAGAAAACATGCCAGATTAGGCTTTGTATTGATTTTCATGCTTTAAATAGATCAAGTGTAAAATACAACTTTCCACTTCCTAATATGGAAATGATTTTACAACAAGTTACAGGATCTGAAATGATGTCCTTACTTAATGGTTTTTCTGGTTATAATCAAATTAAGGTCAAGAGGGTCGATAAATATAAAACCACATTTACAACCCGTTGGGACATCTTTGCTTACGAACAAATGTTGTTTGGATTGTCTAATGCAGGTGCCACTTTTCAGAGAGATATACAGTTAGATTTCGATGGTCTAATCAGAAAGATTATTCAGGTCTATCTTCATGATTTGACAGTTTATTCCAAAACCCGATTAGATCATTTTGATCATCTATGAAAAGTATTCTTGTGATGTAGAAAATTTGGAATTTCTTTGAATTCTTCGAAGTCTATTTTCAATGTCACCCACGTTAAACTTCTTGGTCATATTGTTTCTGATTTAGGAATAAGAATAGATCCTGAGAAGGTTGTTGCTATCATAAATCTCCTTGCCCCTACATCATATAAAGAAATTTAAGCTTTTATGGGCACTATAAATTTTGTCCGAAGGTTTGTTCTTGATTTTGTTGTCATAGTTAAGCCAATTCATAATATCCTGAAATAGGAGCATTCTTTCTCTTGGATAG